>JBAMJV010010281.1:0-64943 GCA_037951105.1 Echinarachnius parma | reverse complement strand
GCAAGCTATCTGTGTGCCAAATTTCGTGGCGGCCGCGCGTTCGTCGGCAGAGATCTCAAAGGGGGTGGAATCCACCCCCCCCCCCCTCCCCCACCCCGGCCATAGCATGGCCGAAATAATCCGGCCTGGTTAGGGTTAAGCATTTATTACTTTAGAACTGTGTGTAAAATATGCGTCGTTCAATGGCTAACACAGTCACGTGATTGCCATATTAGTTTTGACTGTTACATGGCAAAAAGTTTGTTAATGGTGCGCGCTACATAAGAGATTGTATTATGACGTCACAATGAGAACCAAATTTACACTGTTGGTCATAATGTTGGAATATTTTTTTTTTTAGATCCAACTTTATTCTTTTTCCTGTTTTTTTGCGCCGAATGAATCATTTTAGACTAAAAATAATCATTACATTATGTTTCTAAACTACCAATGTACAATACATGGTAGCATGAATTTGCATTCATTAATTTATTCTTTTGTTTTGAGCTTTGAAAGGCAGGACCTTTGATGATTGGCCCCTTTCCTTCTCCAAAGCGTATGTCCAACGAGTCATCGTTATGGGTCATTTCTCAAAGTTGGCCGTGATATTTTCAACCAAAATTGGCACAGAGGCTCTCGAGGCCATACTCGGTCCAATGCCATTGGCTACCCGCCGAACGATGCTTGTGCTCCACCAGGAAGGGGTGTCAACAAGCAATGTCCACTATTTCGTTGGACCATTGCATGTTAAGGTCTGTAAAGTCCTCAGATGTTATCGAGAGAAGGGTCAATTAAAGCCAAGATTATCTCTAGGACGTCTACGATTGACCACCAGGATAGATTATCGCAAATTGCTTACCCTGTGCCGTAGAAACCGGAAATGCCAAAAAGGAGCCTTCGCCGACTATGAAGAAAACACTATGGAATCAACGCCTTCCGCCAAACTGTACATCAGCAATCCCTCTAACATGGTCACATAGCAAGACAAACTACCAAGTGTCCACCCAATACCATGTAACTGAGATTTACCGGATGTCCCTGGACTAGGGAACCCATAAAATTTCCGCCTGGACACTAGAGATATGTCATCTTAATGGGTACGAGCCATAACATCCTTGACCGAACAGATGGAAGACAAATGGTTCGCCGATTACGTGGCGAGAAGTTCCAAGTTGTCTGCATTCACTAAACGACTTGAGTTTGTGACGTCCCAACAGTGGTATGGCTCGTACCCATTAAGATGACATATCTCTAGTGTCCAAGCGGAAATCTTCTAGGCTCCCTAGTCCAGGGACGTCCGGTAAATCTCGGTTACATGGTATTGGGTGGACACTTGGTAGTTTGTCTTGCTATGTGACCATGTTAGAGGGATTGCTGATGTACAGTTTGGCGGAAGGCGTTGATTCCATAGTGTTTTCTTCATAGTCGGCGAAGGCTCCTTTTTGGCATTTCCGGTTTCTACGGCACAGGTTAAGCAATTTGCGATAATCTGTCCTGGTGGTCAATCGTAGACGTCCTAGAGATAATCTTGGTTTTAATTTACCCTTCTCTCGATGACATCTGAGGACTTTACAGACCTTAACATGCAATGGTCCAACGAAATAGTGGACATTGCTTGTTGACACCCTTTCCTGGTGGAGCACAAGCATCGTTCGGCGGGTAGCCAATGGCATTGGACCGGGTATGGCCTCGAGAGCCTCTGTGCCAATTTTGGTTGAAAATCTCACGGCCAACTTTGAGAAATGACCCATAACGATGACTCGTTGGACATACGCTTTGGAGAAGGAAAGTGGCCAATCATCAAAGGTCCTGCCTTTCAAAGCTCAAAACAAAAGAATTCATTAATTAATGCAAATTCATGCTGCCATGTATTGTACATTGGTACTTTGGAAACATAATGTAATGATTATTTTGAGTCTAAAATGATTCATTAGGCGCAAAAAACAGGGAAAATAATAAAGTTGGATCTAAAAAAAAAATATTCTAACATTATGACCAACAGTGTATGTTGTTTTTGACTGATTTCAGTTTCAATGCATATGCATGAATGTGACGTGTTAAGCCCCCGGATTTCGTCAGATGATAAAACAGTTGTTAAATTTGCTGTCGGGAAAATCATGGAATGTTCCCCTCGGGATTGCACAAATTGTCGCCGACGATAATTTGTGCAGGGACAACAATTTTACCCCTGTTGCACCACAAATTGTCGTCCCTGCACAAATTGCCCGGCCTTTTTTGACAGATCTTGGACTCGGCTTCGAAAACTCTTCACCAACACCCCTCCCCCTCCCCCCCCCCCCCCCCCCCTCAGAAAATGTTGACAGACACCCGGCCCACCCCCTCGAAAAATTGTTCATCTTCACACACCCATTGTGACGTAAATTACGTCATACCAGTCAATATAACGGCGTTATATTGACTGGTATGACGTAATTTACGTCATGTTGGTCAATATAACGCTTCTCATCCTTGTAGCGATGGTCACGTGCCATCATTTTGACCAATCGCACACCAGTATCTTTATAGGTCATATAATATAATTATTTATGTGTGTATGCAATTAAACAAAAACGCATTTTGTGCCATTTTTCGCGATGAAAATGGTAATATATAATATTTTTGGCAAACATATTCTCACAGACAATTATAAAATAATAACGATCTAATAATGACTAGAGTACGACTAGAAGTGTCTCTGCACATGGTTAATGTGGGTAGATAATGATATGATCTCTCCCAAAAGCAAGTTTTCCTTGCTGGAGTGTTTCCAAATTAACCTTGCATCAGGTTGCTGATTGTCTCAGATTCCTGTTCTTCGGGCAATTCCATTACTACATACATACGGTTCAATATTGTTGAATGTGTGTATCATAGTGGTATGCCCGTGGCTGGAATGTTCCCCAGGGAGTGGAAAATGTGCACTTGTGTGCTGGAATGATTGCAGAATGTATTCGATGACCGGGGTAATAATATAATTGTAAAGCGCTTAGAGATGATTATCAATCGTGATAGGCGCTATATAAATCGAGGACATTATTATTATTTTATTATTATATCGGCCTCTAGCTCTCTGCCGAAAAGCAGCCATCTTTGGCTGATCGATGGCTTTTTATCGTGCATAAATACATTGCACCAAGAAGAAGATGGATAATCCAAGTATGTGCATCGAATTCATAACCAATTTATTTTGGTTTCGGGGCGATTGATCTTCCAGTCTACGCGTACGGAAAGAAATTGATCAAAAAATTATAAATTATGCAATAGCCTCCGTAAGAACAGAACTATCCTGGATATCAAATGACAGATTATTCCAGGTTCAAAAGTTTTCTATGTACAAATTACGATTCATTACGTATCTGGTCATGAATATACAGTATGTAAAGAAATATACGCCGGGTATATTATTGTGTGTTGTTTTTTTTTTTTCACAGTGGCTCAAACATGCACTTAATATTTAGTGCTTAAAGACATCCATGTAAAGTGTCTATATAACTCCACGAAAATTACTTGGAGCTTCCTGTTGTTTAGCTTATGGTAAGAGAAGAATACAATAGGGTTAGATTTGTTCAAATGTCCCTTCAGTATGAAGATAATTATCATTGAAAATCATTATTTCAAAAGCGTTAGCCAATGCTTTTGGAGAAACGTACAATTGTCGTAGTTGAACACGCCCGGCCGCGGCCTGCAGCGCGCCACGCGATAACGAACTCTGGCCTGCGGAGTAGCCGAAATCTTCGGCAGCACGAACATCGAGCACGACGGGTCGTTGGGCTGAGCGCGCGCAAATTCTGTACCGTCTGTATACACATGTGCGGAATTCGTCAAACGGACGATTATTACTGCAACAAATCTACGGCAGGCCATCAGTATTCGGTGATAAAATATGAACTCAATATTCGTTTTTTTTTTTCACTAGGTAAAAAGTGGACGTTTTTTTTCAAACTTTCACAAATCTTCTAATTGTATTTTACAATGATATTGATATAGGATTGAAGTCTCAAATGTCATTTTGTGCAATATCTGACACTTTACACGGATCACTTTAACCCACGCGCCGGCGAAGGGCAAACAAATGCTATCTATTATCTATATTATACATTATATATAATTATATCCAATGTATGTGGCACAATCCATATTGTGCTCTAAATCCCAATCACGTGGAAAACTGCTCGATGAGTCAATCACGCATAATGGCCCGTATTCACAAAGGAGGTTTGTACAAACCCCGGTTCAAACCGCGGTTTACATCTATGGAATGCCAATTGTAAACTGATGGAGAGAGAATGTAAATTCCTTACTTGTTAACAATGTTGATGGTACACATTCTCTCTCCATCAGTTTACAATTGGCATTCCATAGGTGTAAACCGCGGTTTGAACCGGGGTTTGTACAAACCTCCTTTGAATACGGGCCAATATGTTTGAATACGCACTGTGAGCGTCGTTTATTTACTAGTATGCGATAATACGCTCATGGAAAAGACTCAGAGCGCAAGCAATACTGTATGCAGGATCCTACGCGCACTCGCACGGCGTCGCGGAGAGGTTCTTGGTCACTAGTAATACATATTATATTGATCATCTTTATTCAATTTAAACAGAACAATACAAGCCATTAAACATAGAAAACCCTGGTCCACTGTCAGAATTGAAACAAATACATTTGTTGCAACTGGAAACGTTCCATATGATATTTATAAACAAGGTGCTCTTCCGTCTAAACTATTAGGTTCTGCGGTTTTATTTTAATCCTTTTCATGCTAAAATGTGATTCAATTGTAAAAGCATTAAAATACATTATGCACGTTATGTTATTAAATTTAAATATAATGACATTTTGCATTTTCCCCCCATGAAAATATGATAGCATCGTTGCAACTTATACATTGTTTTTGCACCTCTGGGGAAAAGATTCAAATTTCTGAATTTAAACGTAACCCAAGCCCCATTTCCCATATCAAACATCTCACATGAATTTGTCTACCGGTTGAATTGCCTCCACGAAACAATTTCTGCATCAATTGTAAGGACTTTTTGAAGTATGTGCGTCACGAAACCATGGTTACCAAGATGTCATAATCGTATACAGTAACCAAAAATTAAAAAACTCCCTATAATATTTTTTCAAAAGGAAATTATTTTGTCCCGAAATGGGTTGATACAAACAAAAAAGAGATCTTTTCATATTGTAATGCTTTCTTCCCGAATGAGGTTGTCCGAATATCAGAACATACACACACACACACACACACACACACACACACGAACGCCATAATACCATTCGACAATGCACCTACTTTCCAGGAGATGCAAACATGTGTTAGTACATCATTATAACTGTGAGAAGCCGAAAACAAACCAATCATATTACAATTGCCCAAAATGGTGTTCATTGTTTTACCATGTACCTTTATACGGTTTTACAATGTGTTGAGCTCTACAACACCATTTTATAATACAACAACTTTCCACGAAATTAAAACGTGTCAGTACATCATTAGAACTTTGAGAAGCCCAAAACAATGAAAGTAATCATATTACAATTGCCCAAAATGGTGTTCATTGTTTTACGATGCCTGAGGCTTAAACCACTAAACCAGACATGTGTTGAGCTCCACAATATCATTCAATACAACTTCTTTCCACGAAATGCAAACATGTGTCAGTTCATCATTAGTTAGAACTGTGATAAGCTGAAAACAAACGAATCATATTACAATTGCCCAAAATGGTGTTCATTGTTTTACGATGCCTGAGGCTGAAAAGCTCCAGTATTGTGTGTGGTCGTTTACTAACCTCAACGCTTTGCTTATGGATTACTTAAGGATCTTTGGCCGAGTTTATTTTCATAACACAAATATACCACGTATGTCTGACCAATATTCTATTACACTGTTTGTCTGTCGTAATTAAGATTGTGTCTATCAACAACGAAAACAAAGTTTTCCTTGTTGCACAATGTGAAGTCAGTCTTATTCCAAAATTGAAACAATACTAGTATCACCTTTAAAGGGATATAATAGAGTAACATTGTCCAAATCCTCAAAATCAGACAGGTTTTGGTTTTTCGAATTTCCCTTTCGTTAAAAAGATATTTACGATTGAAGTGTTCAGACGTTAAACTATCCACTGGATAGTCATAACTGTGTACAAAGTGAGTGGAATGAGATAGTGAATATCACTTTGCATTTTTGCCAATTTCCCGGCCATATACACTCTAAAAAATGAAGGTGCTAACAAACGAGTGCTGCTCGCGATCGTGCACCTGGAGGAGCAAATTTAGCACCACAAGTGTAAGTAGTGAATAAAAGTCTGCGAGGTGCTAAAAGATGGGTGCTGAAAACTGGTGCTGTGAGAACAGCACCACAACGTGCTAAATTCGCAACAATAGAGACTGTATGATACTATCCTTAGAGTGCATTCGGCTTCCCGTGATGGGAGTTAGCTCAGTCGGTATCGCGTCTGACTTGGACGCGTGGGATACCCGGTTCGAATCCTACTATCGGACATCTTTATCCTGTTTCTTTTACCACGAAATGCATATGAGCTAAATTACGTTCCGAGTTAACAGAAGCCACCCCTCCCCCCGGATTATTTTTTAGCACTATGGGTTTTATTAATCACACACAATGTGGATTATTTAGCACCAAACGTGCAAATTCGGTAACACCTCAAGTGGTGCTTAACTAGCACTTGTACTAGTGCCGAACCAGCACAGGCTGTGCTGTCCCTATGCGAGCACCGAAAAGGTGCTGAATTTAGCCCTCCAAGTGCTAAAAACAGCACTTCTGTTTTTTTAGTGTAACGTCCATTTAACTTTAAATTTTCACACAATACCATGTGGACATATCAGATAACAACATTATACATTGTATCAACTATTCATCACTTTTTGCACATTACAACAACGTTACTAGATCCCTTAAACCCTTTGCCTAATTTATACATTATTGCATTCTTGTTGGGTTAATATTTTGAGGGAACTAGTAACTTTGTTGACATTGTGCACAAAATTGACAAAGGGTTGATAAAATGTGTATTTCTGCAAGCTGATATGTCCACTGAGAAATGTGTAAATCATTTAATTGTAAATGAATGCCATATGACTGAGTAATGAGCGAAAATGCAAAGTGATATTGTCTTACTCATTGCACTGACTGTGTTCATAGTTACGATTATCCACTAGATAATAATAAATCTGAACATTTCATCATACATATCTTTATAACGGAAGAGAAATCTGGAAAACCGAAAGTTCTTCCATGCTTCTATTGGTAATCAATACGAATACAATGAGGTAATGTGAGAACCACTGGAGTTCCAAGTAAGTTTTGAGGATTTTGACAATGTTACTAGATCCCTTTAACATGTTTAAAGGGGTAGTACAGTTTTGGTAAGGCTGAACTTTAGTAACCAAACCTGGACAGTAACATTATAAACTAATAGTTATAACTCCACCATGCTCGAAATGTATACAAAATTACAAACGACTAAGTAAACAGTCCGTTATCGTTCAAAAAGAGCCACTAAAACACAAGAGGGCGCTTTCTAAAAAGGCATTAGTTTCAACCATTTTTCATACAAAATTATGCATGTGATGTTTTATTGAAATAATGATCATCAACAAATATTTAAAACACGCTTTTGAAAATTTTCGAAAAAGTGCAAGCATTGTTTTAATTTTTTGAAAAAAATCATCTAATTATTTGGGCCCCAAATAATTATAAGATCAGATATATTTATTGATATTTCAGCCGTTTCTGGGTCGATTTTGACCAAATAAAGTTTATTCTGCCATTAAAATTGCATGTTCTCTCAAATTCGACACTCAGTTTTTCATTACCTCACAAACAAATTGTGATGTGCAGCGCCCTCTCTACCAAAACTAAACTACCCCTTTAAGGTCTACCAGGTTCGTGCAGTAAATAAGTTAACTACACCTAGAGGGTGTGAGTACCCGTGACTAATTACCCCACTTTGAAACAAAAACAGGATATCGATTACTAACTGTTAGTAGCGTTTGGAGGTATATCATGAGAGTAATCAAAACACTAAGTGATGAAGTGTGTGTAATGTTACCAGAATACAAACGCAAAACGCAGCAGGGGTTAGTTGCTACATTAAGAATCTCCAAGAAGCCAAAAATAACTGGTCTGTAATGTATACTTTGGGCTAGCACCCATTAACTTCCCGCTACCCCCTGATAGGCTTGTTAAGGGGTCCGTGACTGCATTTTGGGGTACGATTGTTTTTACTTGGCACACATATTCCTTGGATCAAAAGAAAAAAATTAATCCAAAGAGAGACACTCTGTATCTATGCAAAGATACAGAGTGTCTCTTTGGATGAATTTTTGTCTTTTGATCCAAGGAATATGTGTGCCAAGTAAAACAATTGTACCAAAAATGCAGTCAACACCCATATTTTTGGCCCTTATCAAGCCTACTACCCGCCTCTAAGCCCCCTCCCGTCTTCCTCCGAACCCCCCCCCCCCCCCCATGTCTCTCTTTTTCTCTCACACACGCACGCACATACACTCAAACACGCACACACACACACACACACATTCGTAAATAGTTTTTCTCTCCACCCTCTTTGTTTTTCTTTACTTGGAGTGTTTTTTTCTATATGACTTTCTCCCATCTATACAACCAACTCCGTCTTTCCAACTTATATGTTTTTGTTCGTTCATGTATTTCTCTGTATATCTTATTATCAACCATAATCATTTTCTATTCCTTCTTTCAATTTCTTGCCTTAAAAATACGATGTATTAATTATGTTCAATTTGTGTATCTCTTTTATCACTTGTACGACTTGCAGACCAATAGAATAGTACGACGTATCATAAACAATTGACCAATCAGCGCGCAGCAGCCTTCTCCAGCGCGGGCACTTGGCCGGTGGTGGTCGTGCATCATGATTTGAGACACACAGATGACTTTGATGCACACGTCCCTCTATTATGTGTGACTTTCTCGCGATACATCATTGTTGTAGAGCAAGGCAGACAGTGTACAGTGTCGGATAAGTCAGCGAGAGGAGGTAGTATGAGGAGTTATTGGAATGCTCCTCAGGGTTTGAATACTACTAGCGAGTGAGTGTGATGCCTTGTTCATCTGATCGTCAGTCGATTCACCTAACGTCCCCATTCCTTCACGAAGCTGCCGCGGCGGCCTGGGACGGTTATAAAGAGGAGGTTTAATTCGGTAAGATCACCACCCGTGGCGTTGTAAACAGAATGTGTAACTTCTTTCCGATTCTCTATATAATGTTGACATCCACTGTGACTGCACAAAGCGGAGGCTGAGTTTGTTTTGATTCAATTCGATTTGCTTTCGGATAGAGCATTTTTGCTCCGGAGGCTTTTTCACCTATAGCGCGAAGTATTTTCGTCTTCATCTTTATTTATTATTTTGAAATGAAACTATTTTCTACTATGTCGTTGTATTTCAGCATACAAAAGTGGAATTTCAGCTGGAAAATTATATCTTATTTATATTGAGAAAAGCGAGTAGTGACCTGACGTACTCAGTTGCAGCTGTGGCGGCCGAGTATTAGATGACCGTTTTTTGTAGCTGGGTATCGGCGCACAATTTAATAAAGGCGGCCCAAAAGTGGAACTAACTTCATTTTAGTAGGGAGCCCAGCAGCTAATAACTGTACCACGCCAAATACTTTGAAGACTTGATCGACTCGTGTGCTCTTCTTTTTCGTGATCTGCATAATGTGCATCCAACGAGGTGAGAGTTTATTATTTGTATTTATACATTGAATGTGTTTATAGTCCATGTCACCGTGCATTCTTTTATTTCAAAGTTTTTGTTTTAAAGGGATAGTTGAGATAATGAAATAACTGAGTGTCAAGTTCGAAAGAGCATACAACTTGAATAACATAATCAACTTTATTTGATCAAAATATGTTCAGAAATGGCTGAAATATCCATTAACATCAACATTTGTAATAATTGTGGGGCCCCACAATTATTCGATAACTATCATGAACCAGCCGTTATATTTTTTTTTAATGCTTCCTATTTTCAAAAAATTACAAAAGAGGTTTTTAAATAGTTGTTGATTATCTCTCTATCTAATCACTATTTCAACAAAACATCACATGCACAATATTTCATTTTAAATGGTTGAAACCAATGAGTTTTTAGAGAGCGCCCTCTTGAGTTTTAACCGCTTTTTTGTTTTGATAATAGGCTATTTGCTTAGTCATTTGTAATTTTTCCTTCCTTTCGAGCATGGTGGAGTTATAACTATTAGTTTGTAATGTAATTGTGCAGGTTTGGTTACTAAAATTCAGTTTGACCAAAACTGTATACTCTATACCAAAACTCAACTATCCTTTTGAAGGGATCTAGTAACTTTGTTGACATGTGCAAAAAGTGATGAGTGGTTGATACGATGTATATTGTTGTTATCTCATATGTCCATTGGGTGTGGTGTGAACATTTCAAATTAAATGGACGTTATATGGCCAAGAAATGAGCAAAAATGCAAAGTGAGATCACTAACTCATTGCACTCACTTTGTGCACAGTTTTCGCGGTCCAGTGGATAATTTAACATCTGAACACTTCAATCGTAAATATCTTTTTAACGAAAGGGAAATTTGAAAAACCGCAACCTGTCCCATGCTTTTATTGTTAATACGGATACAACAAGGTATGAGGGGAACCGCTAGAATTCCAATTGGATCTTGAGGATTTGGACAATGTAATGTTACTAAGTCCCTTTAACAGTAATGGTGTGTTCCCTTTGCTGCATTCACCATCCGACGAACATTATCTACTCTTTTATCCGTTGGCTCTTTTCCAATCGATACATCCAGGGGTAGAATGCATGTACGTATATCTTCCAAAAACAATCATTATGATTATTGCCCAAGACTTTTTTGTCCATTTGGTATTTAATGGAAGGTTGCAATTATCATCTCCTTCCACCGCCATGTCCGCTGCCATGCGTTTCATTTTATTTAATTTGTGCGATTGTTATTTCAGGGAGCTGGGTTGGTTATATATATTATAAACTAATACAGCCTGTTCTTCCCTTATTATATTATGCCTATGGGGAAAGAAAATTATCGCGAAAAAAAATCTCTCTCACGCACACTGCCTTGGGTTCTACATGAAATATCCGGTTCGCACCTCTCCCACTATAATAGAAAAGGGTATCTAAAAAAAAAAAAAAAAAAAATTTATTTCTTAATTTTTTCAAAACAATACATAATCATAATTGTATATACATAACACTTTTAAGTATTTACAGTAGAATTACAAGTAATAAGTATACATAAAGAGTAGTAAAAACAAAAATAATTTTCAATTTGAAGTTATAAATAAAGCATATAAAAGCAGGAGACCGCCATCATGAGCTGTAAGCTTGAGATCGATGGCGGCCTCACGGGGATAATTGTATAAATGAACAATTTAAAGGGATCTAGTAACATTATCCAAATCCTCAAAACTTACTTGGAACTCTATTATAGCGGCTCTCTCATACCTTGTTGTATGCATATTAACAATAAAAGCATGGGACGGGTTGCGGTTTTTTCGAATTTCCATTTCGTTCAAAAGATATTTACAATTGAAGTGCTTGGATGTTAAACTATCTATGGGGAAGTTTAAGCCGTGAATAAAGTATAGTGCAATGAGTTATATGAATATCATGCACTTTTGCGTTTTCGCTCATTTCTCGGCCAAATAACATCCAATTACTGTGAATTTTTCACACTTCACTTTGTGGTCATAGCAGATCACAACAATGCACATTTTATTACAAACTCATCACTTTTTGCAGATGTCAATAAAGTTACTATAGATCCCTTTAATAGTATAAAATACAAGTTTATACTTACACAACTTTCTCATGATTATGTATGACGGTTGACCTGCTGCTGCCAACTTCAGTACAGTTATCGTTTTCAAGTTGAAGAAATCGTATGGCCTATTTGTATTAGTCTTGTTCTTGTGGGTATAAGACATGTGATATAGCGCGTTTATCTATTGTAATAGTTGCCGCGAGTATCCCACTTCCGTTGAGGTCGTCTTGTTCATTTTACATTTTCCTTTACGTTCCCGGGGGCCGGGGGGTGTTTCACAAAGGTACTAAGTTGAACTTAGAGACGATTATTTTGATTGTGACAGTACGTCGGACGGACGGGTAAAATGATACCCCCACTTTGTGAAAGTCGTTTGTCATCATGCACAAGGCGCAATGCGAGTGGATCATGGGGCTGTTGATTGTTTCAGGGAAAATTGATGCCTTTGTTTCGAAAGGTTGATGTTCATAATGTCTCCTATATATCATGTTATAGATATACTTGCCGTCTAGAGTTGTCTCCAAGAGAGTGTGCAGTCTGTGATTGCTCATCGCATAGTCAGCTTGCAAATATGTCTTTATATAAAATTTAAAAAACTTTGATCATTATTATTCTGATTGTATTTATTTGGCTATAAGAATTAGGCGGCTGAAATAGGATACTCGTCTGTGGGCGTTTGTGTGTGTGTGGGTGTGTGTGTGTGTGTGTGTGTGGACAAAATAATTATAATTATACAGATAAAGAAATGTGTGAATGTTTTTTTAGACCAAGAATAACATTAATGATTGGGAGGCAGAGAGAGTTCCAATTTAAGGTACTGCATGGGGCAATTTACACTAAAGATCATTTATTTAGATTTGGATTGGTTGAAGATAACTTTTGTTCGTACTGTAAACGGGAAAGGGAAACATATTCGCATATATTTTTGATTTTGTTTAAATGTAAAATTGATATGGCAAGCTTTGATACAACGTTTTGAGTTAGATGAAATAAAGGACTTTAATTGGCGAGATATATTTGTTGGATTGTCAGGTAATTCAAATATAATAAAAAGTTGTAATGCTATCATTTTTATGATAAAATATATTTTATTTGTATTTAGAAAAGAGGGTGCACTACCAACCATTGATAAAATACAGAAATTGGTATTAGATTATAAGGACCAAGAAAAGGGAATAGCAATTAAAATGGAGAAATTAGGGCTACACTTAAACAAGTGGGAAACGGTAACATTAGAATAAGATTAAATTGTAAGGATAGAATAAACTCTTTATATGTGTGTGTGTGAGGTGTTTCCAAATTCTACTATTTTGCTTTTTTTTAAACACAGCAACAAAAACTTCAGGCAAGTTATTCCGATTGTGATTTTTTTTGTGTTAACGACAACATTCAAAATAAACATTCAGATGCGATAAAATGGCTTAATTTTGTATTACTGAAATACATTTTCAGAAGCTCATGTTTGTGCCGCTTGAAAACCTGTTTTCAAACCCACAATATAATATTATTTATAAAAAAAAAGTCCCTGCCGTGGGAGGCGGTATCACCGACACCCTTGAAAGCTTTCCCAAAGTTTCAGCTCATTACGTGACTGCATTTCCCTCCGAAAAAATAAGTGTTCCCATTTTGTTCTAGAGCTGACAGTATTAACCAGTGTATTTAATGATTTATTCTCTTGATGACATTTGTCAATGTTTGTGTTATTCTTCTGTTACTTTTTTTTTTAAGAACCGCGAACTGACCAGGGTGAACTTATCATTACATTTTCTCTAAGTGCTTCGGGATTTGAGCCGGATGATGTAAAACCGCTTTGAAAAGCTTCAAATCTTAAGGCCCAGTCACATACTGACGATCTTTACGGCGACTCGCAACGGCTCGCAACGATTTACTAGAACGAATCGACTCGATTTAGCCACGATTTAACAACGAATTGGGAATAATTGTACGGCGATTCAAGACGAATATTCGTTCTTCGTCGTTGTTCGACGAGTCGGTTCGTCCTTCTTTTGTCTTTAACCATTGCGGTGGAAAAATCGTGGCAGAAAAAAAGTTGTGGTCCCATAGTGACGATTTTTACGGCGACTCGCAACGAATTATCATTCGTGGAGAAAATCGCTTGAGTCGTCGCGAGTCGTTGTAGTTCGTTGGGAGTCGTTGTAATTCGTTCTGCGAACCGTTGCGCGTCGCGAAGAACGCCATGAATCGTGTTAGCACAACGAATGTTTTGGGACTGTTCAAAACTATCGCCATGTCGCGACGATTTCCTTTCATTCTTTTTATGGAACAATAGGGCAGTGCACCATATGAACAATCGGACTTGTTTGAGTCAGTTCCATGGGCGTAGATCTGTCATTAATACAATTCAACAGGGGGATGATCTATCCATTCCCCCCCCTCCCCCTCTCGTGATGAATAGGTATTACGTAAGTCTCTACGCCCATGGTCAGTTCAAAAACGGAAAGCGGCGATCTTCACAACGAAGCGATACGAGTCGCAACGCATTGCAACGATGTGGAACGACTTGACACGAATAGGCAACGGTAAATACAATGCTTTTGGGTGAACATCGTCGTGGCGTGGCGATTGTTTTGAACAGTTGAAGACGGCGATTTCGGCTCCGCTTTCACGATTTTCTTCACGATGCACAACGGTTTTGGGGGAAGAATCGATACGATGTAACACGATGCAACACGACATAAGCGATTTTCTCGACGAATGTCAAATCGTTGCGATTCGCCGTGAAAATCGTCAGTATGGGACTGGGCCTTTACCGACGTATACATTTTTTATCTTGCCAGAATAAATTGCGTGTTATATTTGCTTTCACTCGTTATCCCGTTAATCCCCGAAGTTGTAAAAAGGCAACATCCGATATTGTTCAATATTAATATCTATTTTTTATTGATTTCACAGTTTTATCCGTTCGAGGTATAAACTCTTGAATGTATTAATTGTCATGAATAGTTCGATCCACACAATCGAGACAACTATTTCCGAGAAAGAGATAAGATACTCTGGGCTTAAAATAGTATCACTTATCTTCCAAAATTACAATACACAGATTGTTGCTACTATATGGATTGACATTATACATGACTATGTAGTATATGAAGTGGTTAAAATAATATTCAAGTTTGTGCGTCGTGTTTCATGAAACGCTATATACACTCAAGTTCGTTTTGAAATCAACTCAAATGAGTTGTGTTGTGGTGTCAGTACCCTTTTTTCTCTCGATATGAACGTCCTTGCGGCATGAATTGCTTCTTAGAATGATAGTAATATTGCAACAAATTGTGCGATGGCGATGATTTCAATAACATTTTTATCTTGGATAACATGGTGAGATGTTATTACATGTCATGTATATTATATTCGTGATAGTTTTGAAACAAAAATAGTATATAAAATCATAAGAACGTCCTTGCAGTTTTGATTGCTTTTAGAATGTAATTCAAGACTAGTTGTGGAAATAAAATGAGTTTGAATTAATCATATTATAAGGCATATTTTTGTTTTGTTATATATGGTTAAGCCCGTGTCACATCACTGGATAGCGTTTATTATAACGGACGCCCGACGGAGAGAAAAAATGTCAATGATAGTTGAGTTTTGGTAAAGAGAGTACAATTTTGGTCAAACTGAATTTTAGTAACCAAAACCTGCACCGTTACATACAAACTGATAGTTATAACTCTACCATGCTCGAAAGGGATACAAAATTACAAATGACTTAGTAAAACACATGTTATCATTCAAAATGAGCCGTTAAAACTCAAGAGGGCGCTTTCTAAAAACTCATTGGTTTTAACCATTTTAAATAAGATATTGTACATGTGATGTTTTGTTGAAATAGTGATTAGATAGAGAGATAATCAACAACTATTTAAAAACCTCTTTCGTAATTTTTTGAAAAGAGGAAGCATTGTCCAAATTTTGTTAACGGCTGGTTCAAAATTATTGAATAATTGTGGGGCCCCACAATTATTACAAATGGTTATGTTTATGGATATTTCAGCCATTTCTGAACCGATTTTGATCAAATAAAGTTTATTCTGTCATTAAAATTGTATGCTCTTTCAAATTTTACAATCAGTTTTTTATTAGCTCACAACAAATTATGTTGTGTAGCGCCCTCTATACCAAAACTCAACTATCCCTTTAATACTTTTCTTGCCCGTTTCTTGTTCGGCGAATGCGTTCCTTGTCAGGCGATGTCCGTTGTTTAATCCGGCAGAAAGTTTTGTGCATGAGGCAATTATTTTAGCAGTAGACCATCCGCGTCATTAGATATTCAATGAGTGCCGAAATGTGGCGATGCCGATTTTCGGCGTCATGCACTCCTAAAACTATGTTGACTCGTAATATCGAACGTTTGGGAGCATTGACTTCGAGCCGGGCTACAATGTCACATCACAGCAATCTGATATTATAGGCATACTGCTCGAGCAAAACACGTATTCATAACTGTCAGCGATATGGAAGGACGCATGGGCAATTGGAGGGATTTATGCAGTCCCGTTTGTGAGATGAAATCAAAGAAATACACATAAAGTTAAGCCTGTCTTGGAGAGGCAACCTGTCTAAAGTGGCCAAACTGTCAATGGTTGCCACTTATGGTGATCCCCTGCAGAGAAACAAAAATTATATGAAACTGACTGAGTAAAATACGCGTCGTTGATTGGCTAACACAGTCACGTGATGGCCATATCAGTTTTAACTGTTACATGCATGGCAGATGCACTGTTATCTGCATGGCGCGCTCTGCAAAAGAGATTGTATTATGACGTCACAATGAGAACCAAAGGTATGTTTTTTTTTTACTGATTTCAGTTTCAATGCATATGCATGAATGTGTATATTTTAGCCCCCGGATTTAGTCAGATGATAAAACAGTTGTTAACTTTGTTGTCGGGATAATCATGGAATGTTCCCTCGGGATTATAAATGCTATTTCGTGAAGAAAATAAGTCCCTCGACTACGTCTCGGGACTTATACTCTTCCCTCAATAGCATTTAAATTCCCTCGGAGTGGAACATTCCGTGCTTTTCCCTCCACCACCAGTTAACAACTGTAAATACCCTATAAATAGTCTTTATACACAGATTTGACTGCACAATAAATGTTCATTACGGCAAATAACACAAGACAGCTTCCCCTCTCATGTTATCATATCGTCTGTTGAGAAAGAGAAGTGCGCTGAGTAATTTTTTTTCTATTTCAGAGATAATATTTATTTACTAATGTTCCAAGTTTGAAAGCCTTGTAGTGACCAAAATGTAATTTTTCTTTACGTTTCGATAAATATTCCCCAAATTATATGGGGGGAACATACACTGTATTAACTGAAAATGTGCCATTCCGTACAGAAGGATCCGACCTACACGATCTTATTATGCAGAACTCATGATCACAACCCCAAAAAGTAGCCTGCTCGGCGGGCGGGCGGCGAGTTTTTAGCCAATTTCGACACCGCCCAGGCATCGCATGGGCTCTACAGCCTGCTCGACTTCTCCAAAAATCGTTGGGCGATGCCTAAATTCCAGCGGAGGCTACAAATCGGTTGGTCACCGCTTTGAGTTGGTTGATATGCCCTTCTCACTCTCACACCAATGCTACCTTGTATAATATAGGTTTTCTAGGCCAATTTCGTAAGGGATCTCATTCGTTTTGATAAACGTGTCATTCAATTTCGCGAAATTGAGCTGAAGGCTTGCAATTGTGGTTAAAAATTGCATTTTGTTCATACGATTTAGCTCTTCGGTCAAGTGATTTTCCACTTTTAGCATTCAATTTTTTAAAAACACGCTATTTTCGTTCATTTTCGCCAACGGATTTAACGGAAGGCGGTATTACGTAATCACGAATTTTCTCGCTTTAAATTGAATGACAATTTTACGAAATAGAAATCGAATCGAATGCAAACAAAATGTTTTCGAATGATCATTATTGGTTATTATGAATTCGAATGCTAAAAAACGAATTTGAACTGCAAAATACAGCTGCGGTGATTAAATCGGCGAAATTGAATGCACACAAAATAAATTCGTGTGGCCAACTTACAAATTTGACCGAGAAATCTTATATTGGAAACCTATTATCTCCCCACTCCCTAGTTTTGCCGCACCCCTTTGATCACCCTTCGTTACGCCCTCGCGGCGCAGCAGCGAATTCTTGAGCAAAAGTCGTAATATATTTATAATACAAATACGAGTAAAGTGTTTCGTGTCTGGAATTGCTTATCGAATCGTTGCCTTTATTTTGTATCGACATCGTGCCTCCCGGGCGACCACGAGTTCGTTGTTGAATGACACTGTTTCTAGGCCGGGATGTCACCGAGGAACGGTGTGTGATCGATGCGACTTGTCAGGCGGACTCATCGAACGGCCGAAAGGAAGACAAAGTGGTAATGAAATGCAAAAAATATGTCACCTACCGATCGCGTAGGGGAAGGAATCGTATTAATTTTGACTTTAGTCTAAAGGGAAGACCTGTCATATTTTGTCGGACGTAAGAAAATATGAAAACACAAATCTACTCATGCATTGCGATCAGTCGTGTAGCCGGGTGAAGCCAAGCTGGGGGTGCGGGGTGGGGGGGGGGGGGGGGGGCAAGAATCCAGCTGTTTGGGTGGTGTGCAGCCCGAGTCAGTGACACTATTTGTTTTGTTTACTTTTTTTTCACAAGGGTAGCTACAAGAAAATGTTGTTGTTTTTTCGCAATGGGGGAAGGGATCACAACCTATAGTTACCTCTCACATCTCATGTCACTGGATGTGAAAAAATGGGGGAAGGGATCACAACCTATATAGTTACCTCTCACATCTCATGTCACTGGATGTGAAAAATAATTTACGTTTAAATGTTGTTTGTACTTAAAGGGATGCCTGTAAAATGTCTAACTCCACGAAAATTACTTGCAGCTTCCTCGTTTCTCTTCTATACCGTGTTGTTTAGCTTATGGTAAGAGAAGAATAAAATAGTATGTATGACGATATCTATCATTCAGCTCAAAAGCGTTAATTAACGGTCATAAACCTCATAAACGTCCGTTGTAAAAGCTGACGCATATTTTCGCTTTTTTAACCAGGAAAGCAGTGGGTTTTTTTCAATGAAACTTTCACACATCATTCGGACATATCTTACAATGATTTTGGTACAGGATTGAAGTCTCAAATGTCTTTTTGGGCAATATCTGACACTTTACAGGTGCACCTTTAACCCATTTAGGGCTGGTCCTGGCAATTCTCTGGCTTGGACTTCGATGGAGATAGCATGTTGTACCAAAATCAACTAGTCTTGCATTAGTGAAATTGATATTACTTTTCCACACAAACATGATCATCACATAATTATTAACCTTTCGCTGTGTATAGTTAGATATATACATGTTGCATTATAATGTCCCTCCCTCTTTGCCGCATGTCTTTATAACAAATTCGAACGGTTATTTCTACAGTCGTTGAAAATACATATTGAAACAAACTTATTTGGCACAAGTCATACCCACACCGGTTGACTTTAATATCATGGTGTAATTATTGTTTACATGATTGAATTTCGATGTAACGGCTCCCGATCTGTCGACGCCGACATCTGATTAGAGAAAATCAGCTCATCATCGTACTCATTGTCGAAGCAGATTGCGTTTATACCCCCTCACAGACATGCCTCTATCGCTTGCATCGTGATTTTGCTTGATCGAGTCATAATAACTTGATTCCATAGTCTAGATTATACCTCTGAGCGCAATACGATCTCTCGTCTCATCTGCGGCGGTAAACAGATTACCACAAGCCGCTGTCAATAACGCACGCCTAAAGAGCTAATCTAATTTAGATCGATTATATTATGATCATGCATGATGATCTAGCTTGCATCGGCGCAAACTTTTCCATTGACATGGGCTATAAACAATGTAGTTTCACTCATGGATATGAATCTGATTTGGTCAAACCCTTTAGATTTGTTGACTTATAGAATTATAAACGCTTATAAACATTGATTGAAGTATTTTAGCTAAAAAATATACTTTTTTTCAAATCAGTAATCATATTTCAGTCAGACTTGGATTCATAGTAGAATTTAAAGGGGTCTAGTAACTTTGTTGGCAAGTGCAAAATTGATGTGTGGTTAATAAAAATGTGTATTGGTGTGATCTGATATGTCCACAAAGTAATGTGTGAACATTTCACGTTAATTGGATTTTTTGGTCCGAGAAATGAGCAAGAGTGCAAAGTGATATTCACTAACTAATTGCACTTACTGTGTACACGGCTTAAACGATCCCGTAGATAGTTTAACATCCGACCACTTCAATCGTAAATATCTTTTGAACAAAATGGAAATTTGAAAAACTGAAACTTGTCCCATGCTTTTATTGTTAATATGAATACAAGGTATGAGAGAACCACTATAGAGTTCCAAGTAATTTGTGTGGATTTGGACAATATTACAAAGTCCCTTTAAGAAAGTGAGGTAATCTGGTATTATTTTGTTTGTTGATGGATTGGCATAAAGCGTATACATGTAATATATATGATTTATTATTCCACAATACTATGTTTCTTTCTTTACAATTATATTGACCTACGTTATTCTTTAATGAAATATTGACCACTAAAAGAAAAGTCGTGAAATACCCCAACACAGTGCAATTGATAAATTAGTATTTTCATAGTGTTATCTAAATTTCCAATCACGTGCATTCTCAAAAATCACAATAACAATATTGTTGTCGGATTGAAGCCTATGAAAGGGATCCAGTAACTTTGTTGACATGTGCAAAAAATGTCAAAAGGTTGATAAAATTTGTATATATGTCAACTGAATAATGTGTGAAAATTACTTGGTAAATGAATGTCAAATGGCCGAGTAATGAGCGAAAATGCAAAGTGATATTCACTAACTCATTGCACTGACTTCGCACACAGTTATAATTATCCAGTAGATAATTATAAATCTGAACACTTCAATCATACATATATTTATAACGGAAGATACATTTGGACAACTGAAAGCTGTTCCTTGCATCCATTGATATTACGAATACAATGCAGGTATATGAGAACCGCTAGAGTTCCAAGTAAAATTTGAGGACTTCCACAATGTTATAAGGAGTCTTACCACATAATCAGCATTTAACTTTGACTTTGTACACAGTTATAATCATCCAGTAGATAATTACAAATCTAAACACTTCAATTGACAATACGATTACAATGAGGTATGTGAGAACCGCTAGAGTTCCGAGTAAATTTTGAGGATTTCGACAATGTTACTACAGTAGTAGATTTGAATTTTGATTATGTGGTAAGACTCCTTGAACTTAAAGGAATCTACAGTTACTGTGACAGTAACTGTAGATTCCTTTAAGTTTAAGGAGTCTTACCACATAATCAAAATTCAAATCTATAGGCCTGAGAGAAAACCATCATACAGAAGTAAGGCAATCGTCCGACGTTCGCGAGTAGTTATCGATTCGAGCATCATTGAATATTTCCATCGCGTGGAGTAAGAAGGGCGTTAAGTCGATTTGGGGCAAATTGAGTTAAAGGGGCAGTTTAGTTTTGGTAGAGAGGGCGCTGCACAACACAATTTTTTCGTGAGGTAATGAAAAACTGAGTGTCGAATTTGAAAGAACATGCAATTTTAATGGCAGAAAAAAATTTATTTGGTCAAAATCGGTTCAGAAATGGCTGAAATATCAATAAATATATCCGATCGTATTTATTTGGGCCCCAAATAAATACGATGATTTTTTTAAAAGAAAAAAAAAAAATGCTTACACTTTTTCAAAAATTTTCAAAAGCGGTTTTTAAATAGTTGTTGATGATCTCTCTATTTAATCATGATTTCAATAAAACATTACATGCATACTTCTGTATGAAAAATGGTTAAAACCTATGCCTTTTTAGAGATCGCCCTCTTGTGTTTTAATGACTCTTTTTGAATGATAATGGGCTTTTTACTTAGTCGTTTGTAATTTTGTATACCTTTCGAGCATGGTGGAGTTATAAACTATTAGTTTATAATGTAACTGTCCAGGTTTGGTTACTAAAGTTCAGCCTTACCAAAACTGTACTACCCCTTTAAGCATGCCATCTTGAAGGTTTGAGCCTCCTCTATGTGATGCGAATTTTCTCAGATAATAACTATTTCTTATGTTTGGGAATATTCATCCAATACAAAATAGAGCGACATTCGATTTGTGTACATGACATTCCAACTTTAAAGTGGATTATCTCGATTATCTCCGTACAAAGTATACACAAAAATTACTTAGCGCCCTTCTTCTTCTCAAAAGACACTGTTTGCCACACGTTTATAGTTCCATCACAGGTTCCATCGAGGTTAGAGATATTGATGCGTTAACACCACGACCCTGGTAAATCGATAGGAATGTGTATCATTTCCATATCTTTAACCTTTCCGAAACGAAAGATTATCCCATTAGAACATGGTGGACTATTATTGTATTAAAGCTTAACAGCAGCGTTTGAACAAAAAAATACGGACAACGTCTGTATTTATTTATTATTGACGTTTTGTTTCAACAGGTTTGCCCTTTCAGTTAAAGGGACAGTCCCTCTTTTAAAAAAAACGTCTGAACAGTTTCCAGTTGACGGGTGAGGATGAATGTAACACACACACAAAAATCAGATCGAACAGCCCTGTAATTTGGATTCTACGAATGAAAAACGAACGTGTCCCTCCATCAAACTATATATCGGTCAATACAAGAGTTTAACTGATTTAGCATGATATTACAATCATATTGTACTTATTATTGTAAAGGTATTGTGAAGCCGACATTTGTAAGGGTATGTCACGGGAAAAAAATCTCAAAAATTAAGAGTATATAATAACATGTAGTCAGTTTAAGCGAAGTTTGGTTATATATTTTGTTTAGTATTCGGTCATGCCATTGTTATATGTGCGCGGGTCACGTAGCTAGCGCGGGTCACATAGGGGTCACGCATAGCGTTGTGGTTCTCCGTGGAATCCGTGTACGAATTTCCTCACTGGGTGAATACATGTATAGTGCACAATTAACCGTTGGACGATGGTTTATTAGTTTTAGCTCTATAACTCCGCGAAAAAGAGATTGCAAGCCCTAATTTTTTCAGGCATGCTATTAAATTACATTTTCTTTCATATAAGACAATAATCTCGCAACTTTTGAAATTTGGCTTGCAAAAGAGGCGCTATCCCTTTAAACAACTGATCTACCTGTATAATATTGGCATAACTATTACTTGATAAAAACTGTTGACAGAGTATAAGCAAATATTTAAAGGGATCTAGTAACTTGTTGCATGTTCAAAATGTAGTGAATGGTTTGTAACATGTGTATTTTTGTGATTATGATAATGTTCACTAATGCTGAATAATGTGTGAAAATTTCACGCTTAAATGGATGTTTTATAGGCCCGAGTAATGCGCGAAAATGTAAAGTGATATTCGCTAACTCATTGAACTGACTTTGTACACAGTTATAACTTTCTAATGGATAATTTAAAAATCCGAATAAAATATCTTATTTGTACGCAGTTTCTATTCTATAAACAAACAAACAACAATTTAATGACCTCGAAGATGCACTTGAAATATTAAGAAGTGGTTCTACTTCCAATGTAGATTTCTATTTTCCAAGGAAGGTACTCCCTTTAAACCAAATTTAAGTGCTCCTGAAAAAAAAAAAAATTACGTATTGCATGTAACATATCTATTAAACGGTTGTGAAACTCTCAAGGCCACAGGATTACCTAAACATCTCTTAAGTAATTTGCAATTGGAGCCCTAAAAGGATTTCGTGGTTTAGCTTGTTCGTGTTCGGATACCATATTATAGCCCACCCTTAATAATGCCACACATACCTTGGCCTTATCTGTGGGGTAGATATTATATAGAGGTGGGGGTTAAATCAAATATGGGTCGCGTTAGGCAGCGGTCCGAATTTAAATCACTTTACAATAGTCCGGTATATATACATTAATATATCCTTGCTGACGATAATGAAGGATACGGAATCATGGCGTTGTACCGTGAACCCAATCTCGGATGCATCCGCTGAGTAGACTAGTCGTAGTAGTAGTATTAGTAGTAGTTTGTATTATATTGAATTGATTACGAATCTGTTGTTGTTTACACCATCGCATCGCCTATGCCTGATATAAAGCAACATCGGCCTTGGCCTGTCAGCAGCATTCTGACGTGTCTAATGGGATCTCTTTGGCATGCTTGGGGGTCCTGACAGGCATGACAGGAGGGTGGTGGTGTAGCTATAGGGTCATTTCAAAGTTTGGGGCTACGTAGACCGAACGATCAGTCTCTGTTCCGACGGTTGTTCCACTGAGATTGCGTCTGAGGGACACAATTAGAATATCTCCGGTGGCGAATAACATCAATCAATGGGTACATAGGTGCAAAACGGTTTAACTGGTTACTGGTATGGTAGTAGTCTATGTCTTTTTTAGGCCCGACTAAAGTTGTGCCGCTGATGATAAGTCGGGCCAAAGGGTTGGATATTAGTGACTATATGGGCAATGATGCCCAATATCAGGGGAGGGGGGCATATAACATATTGCAACCTGTGGTTCACATACGAGGGGCGAGGAAGGAACAGGCGGGGTATGGTTAGGGTTTACAAATAATAATATGAACGTCTCGGCTGACAGTCGATAACATTGCAAATTACATCGAAAACAATTATGCAATATTTAAAAACAATAATTTCAAGTACGCGTATTATACGCGTTGTTATTCTGTCAGTGCCAATCTCCTACCATGCCTATACTGTCATGGCTGTCATAGGGTCGCCAGTGGGTCTAAACACGGTCGGCTCACACTGTGATTCCATTCTAAAGCAAATTACTTGAAGAATTCCTATGTACATATACAAGATTAAGTATAAGTACTATTGCCTCTATAGAATCGTCATTCTAACCAATTGACCTCGGACTGGACTGCCTGCCATAGACATCTTGATGGGTTCCCGACGGGGGTCGCTGGTAAGAGGAAAGATGGTGCATAGGGGTAAATGCCCAACATGTGCGACATCTCTATAGAGTTTCAATTAGCAACTAAATTAATTTGAATAAAATTATAAAAATGCTTGTAAATAGGTATAGGTGTAAGGAGGTGGATAATTAGTATCTATATAATTCGGTCATTGATAATGAACCTGGGGGTGTTTCACAAAGATTCTAAGTTGAACTTGACTCCATCACGATGGAGTTGGACTTAACTATTATGGAAAGCCAGTTGTAGCCTTGGAATACAATATTCAAAGGCAATAAAGCAAGAATTTAGACTTTTCATTAATGTTGCGTCAGGAACATGACATGTCCTCGATAATAGAAAATATTAATGATTTGAAAATTGTATGCATTTTAAAAGAACTTATCAACAACTGTTCAAAGAAACTAATGGTTTTCCATACTGTTTAAGTCCAACTTAAGTTCAACTTAGGATCTTTGTGAAACATCCCCTTGGAATGCAGTCGAAATCCTGATGATGCCCCGATAGGACCTTTGGATGGGATTGATACAGGGGTCCTAGTCTAAAATACATCGGCTCTATAAAAGCTTTTCGATTAGCGATCAACGTAAGGTGAAGAATTTTGTTTATACATATACGGCAAATATAATTATATACAAGTGGGTCATTGATAATGAATATTGAACTTCAAATGCATTCGAAATAATTCATGAGGTCTAGATGGAGGTCTTTGAACGAAGGAAGCCGTCAGTGGTATAAAGGGGTAAAGGCCTTACAGTCGTCGGCTCTATAATCATACTGTACAGTTATTCGATTAGCGACCAACTTAATTGGAAGAATTCTCTCATACGATGTAAGGCAAATATGTGTTTCATTATGAGTATTACCTATAAGTCGATCATTGATAATTAGTTATTGACCTTGCTCCCATTACCATCGCCATCGTGATGGACACTACAGGATCCATGGGGGTCCTGATGGGGGTCTATGCAGGAAAGAAGGGGTGCAAGCTGAGGTTGAGTAAAATGGGAGAGCTAAAGCTAAACAAAATATATCATTTGAAATATTTAGTTCATACATGCGTATAGATTATTGTAATCTATTTTATAGGCCGACTCAATTACCTACAAGTCGGCCCTTGTTTCATCGCATCGCACTATACGAAGATGCGCAGCTGACGCGGTATTCGTGGCATTGGATAACCAGCGGCGGGGGTAATCATCTCGTGCTGAATAGTGGTGACATTATCAAGGGAGGGGTCCTCGCGTCACAACCTGACATGCCTGGTCTGGCAGCGGTCCGGTGACATATTTCGGGCCGTGAGCACGCCACTGATTTAAAGGGATAGTAAGGCTCTTTGCCAAATAATAATGTAATTAATAGTAAATATATTACTCATTGCGGATATAGTATCGAAAATAATATCGCTAGTGATATTCGTTTGTCTCGCAATGTATGGTCAACTATAGGAATCTACAAGATCACGACGTTTCGTGTGCCGCTGCAACACTTTGTCAAGTGATATAATCTAATGTAAGCAATCGTGTTTTATACTCTTCTCTGGCTCCTCACGCACAATCTCGCATGAGCGAGTATGTTCCTAATTGGTCAATAACGGGCATCGTCGATTATAATGTTATTTTTTAAAACTTACCATCAATACCTCCATACTGTCATGAATGTGTGTGAGATTGATCAGCAGTTCGAAAGCTCCATATACGACATATCCTTCAGAGAAATAGGCACTGCTGTTTATAAACCAATAATCAGTGTACGCTATTATGTAACTTACTGATGTATAGGAAAATGTATGAACTTATACAGAATACGGAAATACAATTTAGCATTAAATTGCATACACGGATAATGACGCTAAATTTGATATATTTGTATGATTATAATAATAATGCAAATAAATAAATGTAATAATTACAGTCAATCGTTTTCTGGCCAAATGATACAAACGGTGGAGTGGTGCTTTAAGCACCCCCTAAGTTTATGGAACTATAGGCTACTCATGGTAAAGCGATCCGCCGAAGAATTAACAATTAATGTGCCAGTCAATGTGTAAGGATGTCCCGTCGTTATTATCTAATGACCACCCAAACATCCTCTGTTATCTGCAAGGTAGGCTTCGACGTCGCGCTCACCGTGTAATATGCTTTAAATAGCAATCGTACATACCTCGTCCAAAATGTCTGCGGGGAAACTGGTATTAATACCATACATTATATAAAGTTTCTCTATGGTTATTTCAGTACCAATGAGCGAACCGGTTAAAAAAAGTACTATGGAAAGCAGTCAAGCACATTATTAACATGAACAATGTATGTATGTTACGTGCACATGAAAATTGTTTAAAATGTCACCGTAAACGCAAAACTGGTATATCATGTATTATCCATAATAGTTCTTTCAGTTATTAGAGCGAACCGATTAAAAGGTACAATGGAAGGCAATCAAGCACATAACATGAAGGATGTATGCCTGTTACGTATACGTGCACTTGAAAAGTGTTGGAAATGTCACAAACTGGTGAATCCTTAAAGGGGACCACCAGGCATTTGTTTTGTGATATCAAATAGATACCCAACATTTTGCAAAGGGTTGTGTAATTCAAAGCAATTAATTTCCACCACTTACGGAACCACTACTATTTCCTGGTTCCGTACGGGCCAAACATTTGCGAGTGCGCCAATGCTATTCACGCGTACGTTTGGAGACAATATAATCCCGGGCGATTCGTTCGCTCTGGACAAAGTAGTCTCGTACATGCAGACCCATGAACGCATGCTTTAGAATGGTGATGCGTTTTCCAATTATATATATTTTTCTAGAAACATATTATTGTGAACTTGTTGATGGAATGGAATACTAAAGACGTTACCTTTCACTTATAAGAATATTATTTGTGGGTGGTGGTACCCTTTAATCTTCAGTAGACGATCATGTGCTGGTGATCATGCTATGCCATAGGCATCATCCAGGGACGCGACGAACAACAAGCTGTATTGGATCCTTGGTGAAATAACATGAACATTAAAATCAACACAAAATCAAGCCATACGAATGATCTGATATACTTGAAAAATGTGGACAAAAAATGCTCCTTTGAAATTGACTATTTGATCAATAAAATGTTCGGAATATTAAAAAAGTGTTTTGATGCATGCAAAAGCTATGCAAGCGCACGTATACACGGCATGCGGGCTTGTCGAGGTGTCCACCAATACACATGATAACGATCCCGGAGGAAAGGGGCGAACGAGCGGTGAATTTAGGCCCAATTTTGTCGGCATGCTGGCGGCGTGAATTGAAGTTTCAATCAATATTTCTGCATCTAACGATACTTATGTTCGGATTTAACCAAACAAGCCCTTTAAAAAAATACTATTTCAACAATATTGATCAATTAGTTTTGCAGATGTAGATGCTTCCGGTAACTTTCCCAATACTGTAACTTGTCTTTAAGAAAAAACATCAAAGAAGAACAAAATAATGATGTTTGTTAGAAGAAGTCAAAATCATGATTTCTTGCGATTGAATGTTGATAAAAGCTGCCAGAGACAATCCCCTTTCGGTTTTGTATACACCTTCCAGGCAACCAACCACACTTTTCTTAGATTTCATTATAAACATACTGTGGATGGACAATTCTAAAATGGGTAGCTAAGAATAACAGCGGCTGGCTGAGCAAACAAGCAGAGATATCATTAATTGCAGAACCCCTCAGCAATACCATTATTATTTTGAAGTGTTTTGTTTTAAAAAAGCATTGTCATAATTTTTGTCAAGTTGAGATATCATTTTGCGATTGATGAAAAGCATTAAAATATTATGCATGAGAGAAGTACCATTTGAAAGGAATTATTTTGTACGATACAATAGTGGTCTTGCTTTTCATTATTTCTTCTTCTTCTTCTTCTACCTTTTTTCATTGATTGATTTTGATTGAATTTTTGTCCACAATTCATTTAAAAACAACAAAGTATGATAATTAACAAAATACAAAAAATGGCATGAATAAAGTAGCATGATATAACAATAACATACAGAAGCAAACATATCATCTTGTTCTCCTTCTATTTCTGGTGATTGTTGTTTTGTCTCCCTTTCTTTCTTCCATTTCCGTTTGTCGCTCCTCATTTCGCCCAAGAGCGCTTTGGGTGGAAACTGGTGAATTACTATTTTCTCATATACATTATATCGACGGATATAACCTCATCAACTGGGACTGAAATGTGACTGTTTGTTTTGTGCCGTGTTCATTGATTACCGCGGATGCCTTGTGGATATATGGTTGCCGTATCATTAACCCTCTCCGCCCCGACCGGTAGCGCATGTTTGTGTCATACAAGAGGCACCGTCTATAATGAAGGTGTCGCGATTTCTCCGACATAATGAAGAGTTAATTGCGATCTCACAACGTGCAGGTGATGGTAAGAGGACGGATAAATATCAATGTAACCGTTTGCAGAAATGATGCCGAGGTTTGTTTGTCTGTTTCTCTGTCCTTCTCTATGTTTTCGTTTTATTCGTTAATAAAGATTTCCATGAATAGAATAACGTACGATGACCATGACGAAATGTATATAAGGTATCTAGCATGACTGTGCGCCTCATTCAGTTGCTCAATGACAAAATAGAGATACATGTAGTTACGTAAATAAAGTAACCTCACTCTTCGTTATGTTTTTTGTTTGCCTCTCTTTCTATATTTCCCAAACTCATAACATTGCGTTCTATAGCGCCTGTCTTTCCAATCTTTGATATTAAACAACATAAATATTGTTCATCATGTTAATTGTTTTATTTTGATGTCTTCGTTGTTGTTTCGCTTCATCAAAATACAATTTAAACTCGTTGAATTCGTTTGGCCTAAAAACAAAAACAACACAATGCTTTATACAACACCTTTTTACAAAAATAAACTGTTGGTGAACATTTTATGCGGTTCATGTTCTAGTTCTGATTAGTAATGATAAATCAATTTCTGTCGCGAATCATTTTTATCCATATTTCGTGTCATTCATGACAAGATATGACTCCGTCCAAACGCACTTAAGATGCACCCCGTAGACGCGTGACTTGATGTCATAATTATTGGATGATGATCATCATTACGAAGATGAAGGCCTGGGGACAGTACAATGTAACACCTCCATCATCCACGGCGTACTTTGTACGGGGCAATTGCATTTCCTCACGGCGTTGCTTCTTTGAATGATTACGCTGAACTTAAACAAATCTAAGCTACCAAGTTTACCAATCCATTATTAACCATGTTAACTTTGGAATGAAACATCTAAAAAATAAAATGTAAATCTCAGACCTTCCAGAAATATTACACCAATCATATAACAGCTTTCTAGCTAAGTAGGTATAGCACTGTCCGGTTTACCAATCTGGAGGTATCGGGTTCGAATCCCGGTGAAGCCTAATTTCTCTTGTTCATTTGTAGTATACATTACTGGTCAGTTCACTATGCTTGAACTTGTTGAATTACCAATCAAGGGAAAATAAGAGGCATTTTAAAAACAATATAAAGAAATACGAAGAGTGTTCCCAGCAATCGATCCGACCACGCTCCCCCACTGCCCCCCCCCCCCCCCCCCCCCCATCTGCCCCCTCCCCAGTTACCCCCAGGCTACACCTCATTAGATCAAGGGAAGGGGTCCCTATACTGACCTTGGTGTGACACGCCATGAATAGACACCGTCCGGAACGTCGACTGATCGAGATGCCGTCTGTCATTTAAAGGTACACTTGAGTATTGATACTTCCCGAGACAAAACAAAATTGAAGGGCTTTGTTGGTTTAAATTTGAAAGTTCATTGAATAAAACATTTGAAATGAGAATCATTCCCTTTCGAATGCTTTCATAGTTGTTAAATTTGATTTCAAAATATTTTATTTATATATATCGTTTAGCCAGGCGATAGTCCTTGACTATTAAGAAATTACATAAAATGCTTTAATATACACTTCTTTAAAAAAAATGTCAAAAGAGGTTTTTAAATAATGTAGTTGTTGATGTTATCTCTATTTAATAATTTTTTAACAAAACATCACATTTACAATTTTTAATGAAGAATAGTTGAAACCAATGAGTTTTTAGAGAGCGCCCTTTTGAGTTGTAACGGCTCTTTTTTAATAACAGGCTTTTTACTTTATCGTTTGTAAATGTGTATAACTTTCGAGCATGGTGGAGTAATGTTATAACTATAAGTTTGTAATGTAATGGTGCAGGTTTTGGTTACTAAAATTCAGTTTGACCAAAACTCAACTATCTCATTAATCAGGGCATTTAAATAAAGACGATGCTACCCCACTGCCCCCCACCCCTTTGTCCCCTTCCCAGTCTGTATTTACCCCCAGGCTACGCCCCACTAGATCTAAGGAGGGGGTCCGTGTACTGACCTTGATGTGACACGCCATGAATAGACACTGGAACGTCAACTGATCGAGGTGCCGTCTCCATTTAATCAGAGCAAAGACCATGAAGACGATGATACGAGTTACAGACATACTCATACATGTGCATTTCGAATTTAACCAGCTACGATCAAAACATGACCGGTCCTTGCCATTGACTCATTATTTTCATTTGACGTTGACCATTGACGATTTCGTAATTTTTTTAACATTTCGATGAACCCTTTTTTTGTTTGTTTGTTTAAAGATTTGTGTTTGGTATCCTCTCTCTTGAGTTTGTAATCGAAAACAAACATTTACCCTGGTTTACTTGACCATCTTGAATAGCACACACGAGGGGGGGGGGGGGGGGGGGGGGCTAGCCTCTTATATATATCATGCATGTGTTAATGAAAGTCATGCAACATAGCTACCAGCCGCAGGAAGTGTTTGCTCTTTGACCGCACAAGACATTACCATTTGGGGGTGTTGGATAAGAGTTACGATCAATCGCAAAGTTGCGATTAATCGCAAGTAACAAAATGCGCCTAAAAAGCATATCGGATTGGCTGTAATGCGCGTATTTTTAATCTTGCGATAGCAACTCTGTATGTAACACCCCCCCCCCCCCCCCCAGACCGTGTGTTATACAGTGTGGCACAGAACGGGGGCACATCGGATAGGGTCTTTTCCAATGAAAAACGATACCATACCAAGAACAGTCATTTTGGTCGTGTAGTTTTTGTTTTAGGGCGCTGTGAGTGACACCATGTCAGGTTCCGATTTTTTTGTCAATTTGTACCAAGTCAGTGCCTGATAAATCGCACTTTCTGCCCGTCATAGCATCGAACAACGAGCAATACGCACGCCATTGTTAGTGTGCATTCAGCTGTGTGCCGAGAAAATGGGCATAGTGTTGTTCGGTGTCACTCACAGCGCCGTAAAACAAAAACTACACGACCAAAATGACTGTTCTTTGTATCGTTTTGATTGGAAAAGACACATTATCCGATGGACATAATCATTTGTTACTTTATTTTGGGAAGTGCCCCGTTGTTCAACGCGCATTGTTCAACGCTATGAAAGGCGATACGTGCGATTTATCAAGCACTGGCTCGGTAAAAATTGACAAAAAAGAAAACCTGACATGGTGTCACTCACAGCGCCCTAAAACAAAAACTACACGACCAAATTGACTGTTCTTGGTGTCGTTGTTCATTTGAAAAGACACCCTACCCGATGGACATGATATTTTGTTACTATATTTTGGGAAGTACCCCGTTCCGTTTTTCGGGGGGCCAGGTCCCTGTATAGGGACTGTGCGACAACGCCTATATATATATACCGTATGTTGAATTGCTCATTATCGAATTTGATTTCCCCCAAATATAATGCATTTGTATGAGTTAGTTGTTCTGCAGCATATTGCAGTGTAAATAATATTATATCGGTATTATTTCGGGGTAAATCGGTTAAATTCGATATTCATACATATTTTATGACTTCCAAGAACTAAAAGTACTGAATTAGATCTGTATAAATAGCGAGAATGGTAGCTAGACATTAGTGGTCGGGGAGGCGCCGCTAGCCCTGCTAGCAGCATTAGCAGCATTATAACACCATTAGTATCAGAGAGATTGTAGCACGTAGACGTTTTATCCATCCAAAATGGATCCCATACTTAAAGGGATCTAGTAACTTTGTTGACATGCCTGCAAGAACTAACGAAAGGGGTTGATACAATGTGTATTTCTGTGATCTGATATGTCAAGTGAGTGGTGTGTGAAAGTTCCATGGTAAATACCACCGGTCATACCACCGAATAATGAGCGAGAGTGCTATTAAAGTGACATTATTTTGGTAACTCATCGCACTAACGTTGCACACAGTTGATATTCTCCCAGGGAGACTTTCAAATCCGAACACTTCAATCATAAATATCTTTATAACGAAAGAGAAATTCGGTAAACCGATGCTTTAATATTTTGGTAATGCGAATACAACGGCGTAGCAGTGAGAACCGTTAGAGTTATAAGTAATTTTTGTGGATTTTGACAATGTTACTAGATCCCTTTAACCTGATGAGACGTGTCGTCATGCATGAACGTAACGAAATTATCCGCACAAGTGCAACTTCATACTCTGACATCACGCTTATACACTATGATTTAGAAGACTGCACATTTCAATTTCGATTATTTTTATCGACAAGATTACATTTTATGTGTAGGTAGTATCATGTGTTATTAATATTTTTGCAGTGCAGCATATTAAACCGGATAATCGTGAATAGAAAATAATAGTTTTAGATGAGTGACACCAATTAGAAAACAAATATGACATAATTCGGCGTCTTTAATAATGACCATCGACGTATAGTCAATTGTTATTTTCTTGTTTCTTTGTTGTTGTTTTTTGTTTTGCTTATTTTGTGTGTGTGCGTGTGTGTGTTTAATGTTTTGTTTGTTTGTTTGTTTGTGTGTATGTGTTTTTTTTGGGGGGAGGGGGGGGGGTGATAGGTATCACAAGGGGTACCATGCAGTGCTAAACATTAGCATGTTGTTAAATTGACTGCATTGTCAAATTCAGGAATTCCCTCAGGACAGCGCCATGTGCATTAATCGTGCGTTAATATACAAATAATACACGGTCTAGAGTGCATTGTGTAAATGCATCGCACGCGAGGCTCTGTTAGCTGTGCGTTGTGCACGAGGCGTAAGCCGAGTGCGCAACGCACAGTACAGAGCCTCGCGTGCGATGCATTTACACAATGCACGCAACGCACAGCTAACAGAGCCGAGAGCGCGATGCATTTACATGATGCACGATAATTGAGACCGTGTATTATTTGTTTTATAAAACGAGCTCAACCACTGAATCGTTTATTTTGCTGGATTTTTGAAAACAGACTTGCCACAATTAGTAACCCAGTCTATCTACCCTCTAGAGTGTGAATATATTAGGAATTTACAAAATTCACCATCCGACTACTGCACTCGCTTCACTGAATGTGAAGCTCAGCAGATCAAACGCAGTCCACCAGAAATTGGCGAAAAAATTCCCGTAAAAATGAGAATTATCAAAGCATTTTATGCATTTCCATTCCAAAACTTACCAATATCAAACCACATACCATATAATTTACGTAACTGCTAAGATTTATTTACTACAATACAGATACTTTACAAAACGAAGCTTTTTACATCTTTTTTTATCACTTTCGCAAGTTTGTCTCCGATAGAACTATGTAAACAAGCATTGTGACGTCATAGCCGTGCAAAAAGGTGTGCAATGAAAACGAGTAACGCACCCCGGTTGCACCCTGTTTTGCACGGTCGTGCATGCTTGTCGAAATTTAATGAATAGTCACGTGACAGGATTTAACCAATCACGTTACTGAATTTACCAGAGCCGTTTTATAATAGCTCAACACTCGCGCAATATTATTATCTTGCGTAGAAAATGGCGCCTCCCGTTCAGGCCTTTTTTTTTAAAGCGCCCTCTGGTACGACGACCCAATGCCTTTAAGGTTATGTTGCATTACTATTCCGCGAAGTCGAGAATATCCACTTGGCCCTCACACTTTAATAGGCCACTAGTCTGTTTGTGACAATACAATACAATTTGTACAAACTAGCCCATGCTTTTCATTAATAGGCAATGGCGAGACAAACATAACAACTTACTTTCCCCTATCAACTGATCAACATCCCCGTGATCCAGGCGATCATTATGGATTTTGATAGGATCATGAAATGGACACGTTTAAGCTTCGTTTATATTATCTTGAGCCCATAATCACTGCTTTGATAAACGTGCTTCGGGCTAATCTTTACATCGAGACAAAAATGTTAGTACGAAACATGTTGATTACATGTTTTCCCTATCATATTAACTATGTATATATGGGCAAGACACGTGTACACGCACGCATAGCGCATTCGAGACAAACAAAACAGCTTTTTTTAAAACATTCCGGCGATCATGGTGATTTCGAGGGGATTGTGATGGTGGGTGAGATGAATGTATTTTATAAATTGTTTCACTTGTTGATTTATTCTAGTTAGTTAGTTAGTTAGTTAGATATATAGATAGTTAGTTAGTTAGTTAGTTAGTTAGTTAGTTAGTTAGTTAGTTAGTTAGTTAGTTAGTTAGTTCGTTATGCCATTTCTCTATACATTGTAGACATTTGGTCGGTATAAACTGATTTACAAGAAAGTCGGGTAGAAATTAACCATGTTAATCCTTTAATGTTATAAGTGCTAAATCACTTGAGCGAAGAGCTATTATAAAATGAAGGAAATACAATTTTGAACGACAATTGTAAGCCTTCAGCTTAATTTCGCGAATTTGAATGAACCGAATATCAATACGAATGAAAAGTTTACCAAATTGGCCGAGAAAACATAGGCTATCCGTTATAATACAACAAATTGAAATTTAAATTGATAAGAAACTCGAAAAAACAATTGAAATAAGAATCAGAATAAATATTCCGATTGAGAACATTGATGTTTCATAGACTTCGTCTCTTGAGAAATGCATCTGACAAATGGATGGTGTAAGGAAAGATAACATGATTGAAGTAACCATGGCAACTACGGTATGGAGTACGTTGCCGCTGCGAAAGCATCAATTTCCGTTCGGAGAAAAAACGATGAAAGTTTATCTTTTTGACTTTTTGGGAAAAATTTGAAACACGATTTCCCTTATATTGACACCATGCATCCTCGGTGGTGCTATTCCCATTTGGTTGGTACATCAGACAGGTTCTTATTTTTTTTTTTCCTGGCACGAATCCGGTATGAAATATTATTATTAACTCTCAGGAAATTACAAAAAAAAAATACGATTTTGTTTTGTCATTGGAAAGGGAATTGCAATTTAGAAAGATGCATGGGATGAACAATCAGTAAAACGAATCGATCGAAATCGGTCAAGAAATACAACATTTACGACCACTTAAACTTCATGGAAAATATGGTTAAAACAATTTTTGCAATCGCCGCAGATTTTACATTATTCTTGAGCATCATGAGCAACGTGCCATTGTAGTTTTGTTAAAGTTGTTTCCCTTATTCCTTGGTAGAAACACATTTCCCATACACTTGCACTTGTTGTAAAGATTGTATGTGTATGTAGATATAGCATAACACAAATTAACCTACTTGTTACGCTCAATTCAAAAGTCAACAAAAATAGGAAATTTTATACAATCGTACAAAATTACAAAACACATAGCACTTAGCGGTCGCTTGGGAATGACGTCACAATCGTCAGCAGTCATTGCGAGTTGGAGCGAAATCCCACTTGTCATTGAAGTTCAAGCGGTCATAGTTGTTGTTTTAACCGATCTTGCCCAAATAGTCACTGGCTTGACTTCTCAATCATCCGCTTCAGTCTGTTGCATGCAGCAGAAATCGAGGGTAGAATGTCTCTTTTAAAAGATAGTTATGCGTGGGGTCGCTATTATATATCACCAACGTGGATCGCCATGCTAAACTATTAAAGCTAGTTTGTTCGCACTGCATAACACCGAGCCAGTGTATATTTCGCACCGTGCACCCGTTATCACTTGCGCAAATAATCGCGATGCAAATTTCGAATTTTTTGCCGTGTGGACATACAATTTTGAAAATAAATCGCGATGACGATCGCGATGCAAATCACGATAAGTTCTGCGATTTTTCAGAAATCATCGCGATTATTTGGATTTATCGTGATTATTTGGCCCGCGCTGCGTGTGTGAACGGTCAACAGAAAAATACTTTCGAAATTCTGATCGCGATGCAAATCGCGCTAATTAAGCCAGTGAGAACGGGCCTAATGTGCTCGCAAGATGGCACCACGCTCATCCGATTTACGAATCCGCACCACCCGTCCTTTAAAGGTATGGTGACAAGAAAACTGCCTCAAAATTGGGTTTTACTGTATCTAAGGTAGATTTTCATGAAGATTACTAATACAAACATATTTTCCTCGTGGGAAAACCTGGTAAAATAAAAAAATCAACTTGTAAATTCACTTTCGGAACCCCCGTAAAAAAACTGAGTCCCGGGCGAACAAAAAATGACGTCATCTTTGTGACGTCACCTGCAGGCAATCGCAGTTTAGCTCGGTCATAGACGTACACGCTGAGTGCAATACTCACGTTGACACAGAGATATTATTTCCATTTGTTTCAATATTTGCAAACATTTGTTCAGGTTTATATCATGGACGATATACACTCAGATGTGTAGCTGCATCCTGCTACAATTCATTTCTTAGCAATTCTTAAGCATTTTCAGTAAAACCTCAATTTACAAGCAAAAACGAGTTTGTTTTACAAGCAAGTCATAGGCTCTGCATGTAAACAATGCACATTCCTCCGCGTTGCGGTCTGCATGTGATGTCATGAATCGGGTGACACGTGCGCACATTCCCGCTCTGCTATAAATGACTTTTTTTAGGAGCATGGAACGCCGATGCGTAATAAAGCAAAAAAGTTGCAAGATTCTCCCCTTCCCTCTACAGAGGGTAGCATGCAGGAGGTGTTGTTAGCCGAAACATTCCTTCTTGGAAAGGGGTGGGGGTAGATGGAATGGTATCCAACAAGGGGGAAATCATCTCATTGGCCCCAGTTGCAGAAAGAGATGCAATCGATTGTAAGTTACAACTGATTGCATGATTGTAAGTCAGAAAATCTGCGCGTTTCAACCAATCAGATTTGCGCATTTAGAACACATGATCTGACTTACAATAAATAGTAACTTACAATCGATTGTATCTCTTTCTACAACGGGGCCCTTGACTATTACCCCCCCCCCCCCCCCTTCCCCTCCATCGTTCCCTACACCCCTGCTCTACATTTCAATCCATCGATGGGAAAATGATCGTAAATGTCATAAAATGCTCCATAGCCCCAGGCATTGATCAGCTCTCGAATCATTATACTACATTAATATGGTGTGCATGATAATCATTACGCTCAATTGCACATTTCATTCTGGTGCAAGTCATTATTCGCTTCCTCCAAATCCGGAATTAATTCGGCTCAAGAAAAAACAAACAGGCTCATTTTTCTAGATGACATTTATTTGTTACTGTTGATATAAAATGGAACAAAAATGAATAGCATCTAGAATGTAGAAGTAATTTACTTTATCGCATCGATAGTATATATAACAGAAAAACAAATAATGCAATAAGCTTATATGAAGTTTGTAAGTTACAGCATTTCTTAGAAATATCGACTTTTTTGCATTAAAAACAAATTATAAATATTGATTCGTTCTCATAATATAACTACAAGATTTGTAACTCATCTCATTATTTTCCATTTTTAGCATTTTAGTATTTGTATTGATTTAAAAAAAAAAAATTCTGTGCCAAGCCACGCAGTATCTTGAGTGCTTCGAGTATAAACGTTTTCAATGGTACGCTATTTCACGTTTCGGGTAACGTCTTAACTCTATGGTACTTAACGTTGTTGCTGTTTTTCTTTGTGTTTTGTACTATTTTATTTATTTATTTCGAGACACTGAAGAATTCAATATGCCGCAGATAAAGATAACCGCATCATCGGAACGGTTTTACTTGGAGCATACTCCAGGGGGAAAAGGCTAAATGCAATCTAAAGCACTCACAGTTTAACCTGTTCATTTTCTGGGCAATATAACTCAGAATAAGATTTATAAGATGTTCCATGCATGCGGTTGAAAAGGAAAAAAAAACACTTATGCTTTCCCGCAATTTTTGTTTGCGCAAAATGTCGATGAATATTGTATGAATTGTTTTGGCGTCGAATTACGCACACACTCTAAACGCAGATGTCAACAGTGCGATGACGCCTCAGCAAAATTTGATCACAAACAAAAAGGAGAAAAGCTCTATTATATTTACAAATAATTTGTGTGCAACATGTTTAGACTTTAGGACTTTCAAGCATGTAGATTTGTTTTTGATTTGTTAGGGGGGGGGGGGGGGGGGGGTTCTGGATAAGAAAAGTTTCATATTTATGATACATTATTCATCATACTTTACAGGTTATCTATTATATTCGAAAGATCTCGGTCATGACCTCTAGCTTGTAAATTGCCCTCATAATAGTTATCTGCTAATGAGGATAAACAAAAGTACATGTTATATCTTCGTTCCGAATACTTATGCTGTACTGATTTGATATACATGTAGATAATTATGACACGTTGGTGCCCTGTTACGGAGCATAACACTTTGGCTTCCATTTGTTTTTGTTTTTTTAAACATTAGAGGAAGATAAATAAGAACAATAACAGTAAATCATATATTTTCCCCACCCTATACGTTGCTAATTAATATAATCTCTCCATTGCAATGCGAAACAATTATCAATCACAGACTGAGAATAGTAAAACGATGACGTAATCATTTCCCGATCATAGGTCATGATAGTCTCATCATGCACCAGTCCTGTTCAATGGTTCATAATTTGTCAACGTCATCGCCGCATAATAACCCTTTCATCAATAATAATCGTGAGAGTAAAAGCCGATTAACAGTATTGGGAACGTTACCGAAAATATCTATATAATTGGCCAAACTATTGTTGAAATAGTATAAAAAGGGACTTGTGTGGTACAATCCGAACCTTAGTAGTATTGTTAAAGGTAGAAATATCAGTTGAAACTTCAATGCACGCCGCCAGCACGCCGCTGAAATTGGGCCTGCATTCACCGCCCGTTCGCCCCTCTCCGCCCGACTGGATACTGGTAGCTAGGCGGTCGACAAGCCCACTTACTTTGCGTATGGTACGTGCGCTAGCATAACTGTTGCATGCAGCCTACATGTGGTTGAATTGAGTCTATGGTAACACTTTTTCGAACATGGTATTGCTCAAATAGTCACTTTCAAATCAGTTTGTGTCCAAATCTGTACTATATAACAGATAAGTTATAATATATATGTTTTCACATGGAAGGTGATCCAAGCGTATTTTTCATTTATTTGTGTTTGGGGTGTTTCCCTATACTGTTTAAAGGTATACCGACAAGAAAACTACCTCAAAATTGTGTTTTACTCTATTTAAGGTAGATTTTCATGAAGATTACTAATACAAACATAATTATTTTCCTCGTGGGAAAACCCGGTAAAATGAAAAAATCCAACTTGAAAATTCACTTTAGGAACCCCCGCAACAAAATTGAGTCCGGGCGAAGAAAAATGACGTCATCTTTGTGACGTCACATAATGACAATCTCAGTATAGCTTGGTACTATATTGTCATAGACGTACACGCTGAGTGCAATACTCACGTTGACAGAGAGATATTATTTCGATTTTATTTGCAAAAATTGTTTAAGTTTATATCATGGAGGATCCACACTCAGATGTGTTGCTGCATCCTGCTACAATGCATTTCTTAGGCATTTTCAGGTAAGCCTCAATTTCCAAGTAAATACGAGTTTGTTTTACTAGCAAGTCAAAGGCTCTGCATGTAAACCATGCACGTGAACTTTGGACTCCGCGTTGTGGTCCTCATGCGACGTCATGATCCCGATGTGCACGTACACACACGCGCGTTCCGCTATAAATAACTTTTTTAGGAGTATGGAATGCTGATGCGAAAAAAAGCCAAACAGTTGCATGAAATTTACCTTTTTTGTCCAACTTAAGGATTTCTTTTAAAAAAAGAGTGTGGTATATCAATATAGGCACATATTCAAAGCTATAAACCTGAATCAAAGCCGGGATTTCACTATACCTTTAATATTTTGGCTTTAAACATAATCAATGAGATATTAGAAAATCGAACCACATGCATGAACTAATGCTTGCTTCACCGTTCAGTGGTGTCGACAGGTGCGTGTTTATCGTTTCTCTTTTAGTTTTAGCGCATACATAATAAGCGCTATGAAACACTTTTAGACCAACCGATATAAGGTGAACAGAAGAGCCTGAATCACAAGTATGGACTTTAGCAAGATAAGATGAACGCAATCACATTTTATTCGGCTGTTTCTCAAAAGTGGTTCGGATTCGCATTATGAGACACGCGATGCCATCTTAGAACGCCTTGCGCACGGTGCGAAATACATACTGGCTCCTGACTCAGTGTTACCATTAAGAAGGAAAAAAACAGCTCCTGGTTTCACGTTGTACGCGCAAATTAGCCTAGGTGCAAATGGCGAACCACGGTATAGCACTTCGTACAGTGCGCCCTCTTCAACCCCACGCATGACAATAATTAAAATCTGCTGTTACAGACATGATGATGGAAAATCCACAAGATATAAGGATGATGGATATGAGATGTCGATTCCTCTGACGTAAGGGTGGGTCTACATTCTGCAGTGGATCAGGCATGTTGGTTGTTTACAATGAATAGTTCCGGAATTAAATCAAAGCAAGTTCCGCTTTTCCGGTCACTTGAAAGGTCTGAAACCATCGACAAGGGGATTCCATTCCGGATCTACGAGAGAAAAAAAAAAGGATTTAACATTAATATACTCCAAGCAGTGGGGTAGCCAGGAAATAAACCGGGTTGGGGCGTGGTGGGTGGTGGGGGGGGGGGGGGGGGGGTGATGGGTGCAATATGGTGGTGGGCGAAATTTACAATTTTACGTTTTGGGCTGGTAACTAAAAGGCATCAGAAAGTGTCATAAGGCGACTGCAGTGTATTAGTTGTACCGGTGTTCATGTCTGGTCTCTAAACGGCGATGGGGGGGGGGGGGGGGGGGGTAGATGGGGCACACGCAAGGGGGGGGGGGTAGATGGGGTACACGCAAGCTCCGCCATACGCCATAATATGGCCAAATCTAGCTACGCCACGGACTGGTACTAGACATACGAGACGTACCGGGCGGCGTTTGCCCGTCATATACACCACCGTCGCCAATGCGATTAAGTTGAACGGCGTTATGAGGATTTGGTAGCTCAGGAGTTTATCATATCCGCACCGTTTCAAGTTCTCGAGGGGAACAAAACCGAGGGGGATCTTTATACTGTTCTCTCTTTACTTCTCCCCGGCTTAAAATGTTATATTGACCGTGGGCTGGTGACAATTTACCCAAAATGTTCCCTGAAATGTATTATCTATCCCCGATATGACGAAGGTTAACAGAGATTAATGGAGAAGCTCGCTCTTTCCGCTGTTGAATTCTAAGGAAACACAAAATAAAAAGCCACTTATGGTTACCCCTTATTGCTACATATTGGAATATTTGAGGTTATCTCCTCATCATTTCGAGTGGGATACGAATTGAAGTGTCTCGCGTTGCTCGGTGCATTTTATAAAAGATGCGTACAATTCTTGGAAACTACAAGAGGCGAAATTGACCGAGAAGTTAAACGAACGATTTAAAAGTCGGGCAAGCAAATAAAAAATCACTTCTCCATTGCCAATGACAGATACCATTCCAATTCTGAGTAGAATGAACAATTTATTCCCGAATAGCCTGCCTCAACATCAACCCACACAAACAGAGATAGAGTTAAGTATCAATCTTCTTCAATATCTCTTCTCAAACCACTTTCAAATGTCACTTCTAAAAAATCGCTTGAACTCCGAAGGCATGGCTATGTATCAAATCATATGAAGCATGTGAAGCATATTGTAGTGCCTCTGGAAAACAGTGTTTTATTCACTGACAGTGTATCTCTACTGGAATTAAACGAATTAAATACATTAATACAAATTATTAATAATATATCGCGTTTGTCTAGTTCCATTAATCCCATTCAAAGTGCCGCCATGCATATGCCACATGTTTCCATGATCAATGTATGATAATCAACCAAAAAAAGACAAATACAATATTAATATGCTCTTCTTTTGTTCGGTCCTCATGAATACACGTTCCAAACATACACATTTTAATTTGAAATGCTATAATCATGTGTGCAGATTTCAGGGGAAAGTCCCGAACTTCCCAATGTGTTGTCGTCCTTTAAGTCGATGCGTCAATGTTATCAGAATCCACGAAATGCTTGCTGAGTTATTCGCAATCAAACGAGTTTTATGTAGCACCTAGGTACTTTAGTTGCATTCCTTGCCATAAACACTCATTCATCATCCAGAGTGTTTCTGGAAAGCGAAAGGGGAAAGTCCCGCATTTTTTTTAAAGATACATGTATTATTATTTACAAAATCTGTTGTCAGATCGTACACACACTCATTAACAAGTGCACAACTTCTCAATTGTTTGTGATTTTTAACTAAAATTTGAAATAATATTATATTTTCACAAAATTATTTGAGAATTACCCAAAATTTAGTGTGGAAAAATGGAACACTATACCAAACTTGACAATAATGTGACCCCTTTATAAAGTCATCCCTGCATGCGTCGACCAGAATCCACGAAATACTTGATGATTTATTCGCAATCAAACGATTTGTATGTAGCCAAACTCACCATCCAGATTGTGTCCCTCAGGAATTAATTTCAATGACGGCCATTAATACGCATGCACATACGGATCAAGACGCCATGCATTATTTTGCCATCCATCTGTGCTCCAAAACAAAACAAAAAAAGCCAGACAATTTAATAACAGACTGTTGCCTTTGCTGGGACTAACGTTGCAGTTGCAGAAGATGCATTTCGTGTTACTCATATATATATGAGTAACACGAAATGCATCTTCTTAATGGACGAGATGCCTTTAAAGGGATCCAGTAACCTTGTTGACATGTGCAAAAACCGGCAAATGGTTAATAAAATGTGGATTTATGTGATACGATATGTCCACTGAGTGATGTGTAAAAATTCCATAATAACCATGGTAAATGAATGCAATATGATCGAGTAATGAGCAAAAATGCAAAGTGATAATATTCGCTAACTCATTGCAATGACTTTCTACAACGTTTTAACTATATACATTAGATAGTTATAAATCTGAACACTTCAAGCATCCATATCTCTATAACGGAAGATAAATTTGGAAAACCGAAAACCATTCCATACTCCTACTGGTAGAACGAATTCAATAAGGTATCAAAGAACCACTAGAGTTCTAAGTAAGTTTTGTGGATTTGGACAACGTAACTAGATCCCTTTAAGTTGCAGAAGATGCATTTATTTTTACTCCGTTACTATACTGTCCTAATTGGCGAGATGCTTTTAATCAGCACTTTCATATCCATCCATCCGTTGACACAAGTCATCAATACGTCTTAAAGGTAAACAATATATGTATTCCCTGTTGTATGTTATGCACTATATAAACTATAGCTCATTGAGTAGCTTGATATGCTTTGCCGTAGGCGCTATAAGCCCTTTTAAATTTTGTGTGGGATGCGCAGTAAAGTAGAAATTTATTTGGGAAATATATCAGGATAGTAATATCGTTCCTCTTATCATTGCATCGTGTTTTAAGGTATAGGATTTCTCGGTCAATTTCGTAAGTTGACCACACGAATTAATTTTGTGTGCATTCAATTTCGCCGATGTTGTCACCGCAGCTGTATTTTTGCAGTTCAAATTCGTTTTTTAGCATTCGAATTCACATAACGATCATTCGAAAACATTTTGTTTGCATTCGATTTAAATTGTGTTTCTATTTCGTAAAATTGTCATTCAATTTAAAGCGAGAAAATTTGTGATGACGTAATACCGCCTTCCGTGAAATCCGTTGGCGAAATTGTATGCAAATAGCGTGTTTTTAAATTGAATGCTAAAAGTGGTAAATCACTTGACCGAAGAGCTAAATCGTATGAACAAAATGCAATTTTGAACCACAATTGCAAGCCTTCAGCTCAATTTCGCGAATTTGAATGACACGTTTATCAAAACGAATGAGAAGCTTACGAAATTGGCCGAGAAAACCTATATAATCCAGAAGATGAGGTATTAGAAAAATTACTTTCTAATACCTCCTTGCTCCAAATAAGAAAAGAAAAAAAAAAGCATACAAGGTCATCGAACTGAATATATGGGTACAGCTCAGACTGGTCTATTTTCTAGCCTATATGGAAGGCGACGTGTAGCAAAACTCCAATAACCCCTGATCAGGGGTGTCCATATAGGCCCCGTTTATACAGAAAGGGATACAATCGATTGTAAGTTACAATTAATTGTAAGTCAGATCCATCATTGTGTTCGAAATGCACAAATCTGATTGGTTGAAACGCGCACATTTTCTGACTTACAATTAATCGTAACTTACAATCGATTGTATCTCTTTCTGCAACAGGACCCTTGTCATCATGTAATGTGGCGGTGACTTGACCCAAACATCAGTCTCTCTTCCGACGGGCTTCCGACGGTTGTTCCATTGGCTCAACTGACCATCCCCAGGGCCCCGTTGCTGTAGAAAAGAGCTACAATCAATAGTAAGTCAGAAAATTTGCGCGTTTCAACCAATCAGAGTTGCGCATTCAGAACACATGGTCTGACTTACACTTAATTGTAACTTACACTCGATTGTATCTCTTTCTGCAACGGGGCCCAGAAGTCATAACAACATGAACAAAGACAGCCCTATATATTTAGAGTTGGTAATTTCTACATGCGGTGACGTAACAATAGAAAAATGGAATTTGTCAAACGTTAGTTCTGTCGTGGATGCTACATCATTCTCAACATTAAAGTAACTGTTGGCGGTTGGCTCTTGTTGCCTTTCGTTTGTCTTGAAGGATCTCGGGCAAGGCCCTATAATTACTTTCCGGATGAAATCTATAGTAGTCGATTCACACCCGATCTGAGCCTAGACAAAGAAGGACAAAGTGAATTATACCTGTATACTGGTCGGTGATAAAGGTCACGCGCGCATAATGATCTATCCGATGGGAGGTTGTGCCTATGTAACAACAGAAAGATACAATTTGCCAAGTTTAAGGATACTACATCGCATTTATCTCACACTGTTGTCAGGGTTGTAAATGACTCTTTTGACTCACATCGATCTTAAATGAGGATAGAGTTCGAAATATATAGGATGGAGGTGTGATCTACTCGATAGCAGGTGACGTAACACTAGAAGGATGTAATTTGTCAAGCGTTTGTACCGTCGACTTTATTGACAAAATGAGTAAAACGAGATTTAGATATTAAATGTCACTTATCAAATGCAATATTTATGAACATCAGCTTGCAAGGCGTGGCGAAACAGAGGCAGGAAATTTAAGAAAATAACTGTAATCTTAATGGAAAGCACGAAAGGCTGTTTGTTTTTGTTATTTTGGTTTGTTTTGTGTTTGTTTGTTTGTTTGTTGTTTTGTTTTGTTTGTTTTTTTTGGGGGGGGGTGGTTATTTTTTGCTTACTGTTACTGCTAAGACCATAAATCTCTTCCTCTTCAGTATAATATTGCGTATCACTAATTGTGGAAATAATACGTAAATTATACACTTTCTTTAAAAGTAAAACACAAATAGATTCTACCTTTTGATTGTAAAAAAGGAACGACCGATTTTGAAAATCGCACAAAGGCCACGCCACACATAACATAATACAATCATAATCATGCCATATTTTCCATCTCCCCTTTTCTGGTTTCTGTTTGTGGCTTCTCTCCTATAATCATATTCACCGTGCCAAATCGATATCATATAAGCAAACTATAGACTTCCACTTCTGTGTTTCAAATTTCTCTAAACGAGCGATTATTGAACCAATCACTGCATAGAAGATAGGAACTTGACCTCGCGTAAATTGGAAAAATCTAGTTGTTATGATGACTCGAATCGAGCTCGATGAAAACTTCATAAGAACATTAATAACACTTCTTTGACGTGGGTCTTATTATTTTCCAAGAATATCACGATCGCATCTCAATTGTTGGTGCATTGCGCTTCGTTTCCTGTGGCAATGTGAATGTTTTGAAGGGATTATGTATCCGAAAGCTCGGAAATTATAGCTCGCAGAGAGACAGAGAATGAAGGATGGTTGGCAATATATTTATAAGCAGATAGGTTTGCAAAAGCAGTTCGCTGCCGACAAGGAGGGGAAAAAAGGTTTAGCTTTGCCCTGAAAACATATCGCATGTTCAGTGATGCTGTTGTTTTCCTCCTGGTTACCTTCTGTATAAATTACATATATTACATCCCGAGTGATTTTAAATGCTATTGAGGGAAGAGTAAATAAGTCCATTATAGGCTCTGACAGTCGATGTTTGATACTGCGCATCAATCCGTCGATAGATTAGGACAGACGGGTAGCGTTGGTGATGTTTTTAAAGGTCTAATTCAGGTTAAGATCGATCGAAATTTAAATGCATTTAATATAAACGAGTATTATTCAACTTACTTTTGATAACAAATTTTCTTTGAGGAGATAATGATTTTTTGCATCGCACCACTCCCGTTAAAAATGGATATAATTCGTGACAAAAATCAAGTGCTAAAAAGATTGAGGTAATGACGTTAAATTCTACTCAATAACACATTAGCATTTTGCTCAATGATTATCCCATCGTTTATTAAAGGGATCTAGTAACTTAGTTGACATGAGTCAAAAATTATAAATGGTTGATGAAATGTGTATTCTTTTCATTTGATATGTCCAATTAGTATAATTTGTGAAGTTCAACAATTCGCGTTAAATAGATGTTATACGGTATGGCCGAGTAATGAGCGAACATGCAAAGTGATAATTATTCGCTTATTAGTAAATATACTCATCGGACTGACTGTGTACACAGTTATAACTTTCCAGTGGGTAATTAAACATCCGGAAGGGAAATTTGACAAACCAAAACCTGCTCCATGCATCTATTAGTTATACGAATACTACAAGGTCTGAGAGATGCACTACGTATAGTGTTAAGTTAGTTCTGTGGATGTGAACAATGTTACTAGGTCCCTTTAATAAATGAAACTCTCATACATGAACTTTGTGATATTAAGCGAAGTATTTACCTCTCTTTAACAATACTCCATGCGTATTAAACTATAATACATGCATTTTGTACTTTCCGTATTAAATACAAATAAACATCAGCCACAACCAGCTATCCATGTATTAAATGAAAGTATATATCAGATCACTTGTTTATTCATGTAGTCACACATATGGATTGTCTTCCCTGGGGTCCGAGAGTAGGCTATTCCATTAATCCTTTTTCCAATCAATAATCTCCAATACTACGAAATGCATTATGTCGAAAGGGCCTAGGGTAAGCTGTAAGGTTGTCGGGATAATGATACAGTATAATATTCATAATTCGCCGCGTATCTACTGTATATAAGTGTTCAGAGGCGCATAAGATAGCGGGTTTGCTCACACTGAATTTTAGTAACTAAAACTGTACGATGGCATACAAAACTAATAGTTATACGATGATTGAATGTCAGAAAAACATACAAACGGCTAATTTAGAAGGCTACTAGCCGTTAACACAAGAGGGCACCCTCTAAACACCTGAAGGTTTAAACTATTTCTTAGCAACAATTTTGAATGTGATATTTGGTCAAGTAATGATTCGATATAAGAGAGAATCAAAGCAATTTAAAAGCCACTTTGGTGGTATATTTTCGGAAATATGTAGGCATTGTATACACATAATATTCCTAAATTATGGAATAAATGATGGGGCCCAACATTTATTCCAATCGAAAAGATTTATGGATGTTTCAGCTGTTTCTGAACCAATTTTGATCGAACAAAGATTTTTTCCCTTCGACATCTAATGGTTTTTCAAACATAACACTTAGCTTTTCATCACCTCACAACAAATATTTGTCGAAGCGGCCTCTATACCGAAACCGAACAATTCCTTCAAGATGTTATGCGTCAGATATTTCCAGTTTGTCGATACTCATGTCAGAAATCCACCGGGGAGGGGGGGGGGGGGGGGGGGGTTATGGTTGGTGTGCATGCTTGTGCCCTATGAAAGGACACACGCAGACCACCAAGGATAATCTCGGTGGATTCCTCGAAAAGTGAATTTGTTGACTTAGATTCACAGTTCTGTCCACAAATTAATAATGACAAACAAATGTGTGTGTTGTGAAGTGCGTGAAGCTGTCGAACCATAGGAGACATGATTGACAGGAACACAATATATCGACTCTTCTTATTCTCTGGGATATTGAATTCTCATGTTTTATCCGTGCCTGGAATGCACAATGCAAAATCATAAATTTATCATGACTTGTTTTTCGGAAGCTATGTCACAATAACAAATGGCATGCATTATTATTTTCAAACACATTATAACATAAGCTAAAACAGCTTATAATATAGTAACGAGCTCATGTACATGTTGCATCATTATTAGACAGTACTTATACACATTAGCAATTATTATCATTATTGGCAATTATTGGTAATTATTGGCTTGATTATTATAGACTTGATATACATTGTAATAAAAAAATATTCTGGCTCGTCTACAGTTACAACATTTTCATTGTCACTAGTGACTCCCTAATCTTGTGGCGTTCTTTTGGGGTTGGTAGTAAAATGTTTGTAAAAAAAAAATACATCCTCTCTTTTTCTCCGTCACGATATGCATCCCATCCCGAATCACGTGACACCAATGGCGTGTACACAGCAGGGCCAACCAATTCAAGGTGAAGACTGTGCGGGGAGGCGGTGCCCGAGTTTACCCTGTATTCCCGTGCACGAGAGGGCATTCTGCGTCAAGAAATTAACCCCTTGCCTATAAACTGGAACCTGGTGGGCTATATGTATAGTGTGATGGGGATTACAGAATCTTGAGAAGGTACGGGTTAAAATCAATCAAAGTATCATATTCCCTTATTCATGTTAGTAATCATTTTCACCGCAGTGGCACATAGGTGAGCGTGATAAGAATTTATTTCGGGGGAGTATATAGTTGTGGTGGCGCTCCTGTTGTCACCATATTTGGTCTTCGCCACTGTGTGATATCTTCTCCCCCCCCCCCTTTTTTTTGTGGGGGGGGGGGAGGATATCGCAATGGAATGATATATGCAGTCGACGAGAAAACAATAACAAAAACACGATAGGAGTCTGAATTCTAATTCTGATAATTAATTTCATTTGCAGTGCTGCATGCCTCGCTGGATTGCTGCTGCTGGATTGATGACACGGTTGAATGAGTGAAATTGAATCTGTGTAACTGTAATGTATACACTGCAAGTTGTTGTATTCTTCGCTCTGGCGTTGAAGGGATCTAGTAACATTGTGCAAATCCACAAAACTTAATTAGGACTTTAGCGGTTCGCATACGTACTTGTTGTATTCGTATTAACAGTAGAAGCTTGGAACAGATTTTTGTTTTCCAAACTTCTCTTCCGTTAAAAAGATATGAATGATTGAAGTGTTCAGATTTATAACTATCTACTGGATAAATATAACTGTGTGCTAACAAAGTTAGTGCAATGAGTCTGCGAATATCACTTTGCATTTTAGCTCATTACTCGGCCATTTAACATCCATTTAACGTGAAATTTTCACACATTACTCAGTAGACATATCGGATTACAAGATAACACATTTCATCATCCATTCATCGCTTTTTGCATTCGTCAACATAGTTTAACTAGTTCCCTTTAATGGCACTGGGTAAAGAAAGAACTGAACATTGAGACAGATCAAGGCGTTACTAGTGAGCTCCGTGGGTAGATATGCAATATCATAATTTGAATGAGCGTGAGGGAAATACTAGCGAAATAGCAAGATGAGGAATGAGAGATTGAAATAATAATAATTATACAGTTTTTATATAGCGCACAAGAATATTATACAAATATACCATGCCTTGAGAGGCTTTAGTTGAAACTATGGGCTCTGGGGTAACTTCAATACGTAGTACTATTTTCTGAGGGGCGCAGCCCCGAAGGAAATTCGTACTATTGAAGTTACCGAAGGCCCATAGATTCAAGTGGCGCCTCGAAAAAGGCATATATCCCTCATCTAAAGCTGTTAAATCATAGGACTTTGTAACATGCTAGAACAATCTTATGAGGGATATCAAATTATATATTCTCTATAAAGGAGAGAATCACTGATATAAATAGTGTTTGCATGTGAATGTGCATTTTATGCTCTTGGTATTTTTATTTTTATTAGTTTGTCACAACCGAAAATAACACCGGCAAATCAACAAACTAGTAAAAAAATATTTATAGGACCTTAAATTGCAACTGACTGTGTTTATTGATTCGTTTGATTTCAAGTTCTTTTTTTTCTTTTCAATTCTCTTATTTGCAAACAAGCCAAAAACAAAACAATACCCAGGGGGTATTTGGAGGGCGTCTGTATACAAATTTAACTTTTCCCTATACCATTAAAATGCAAAAATACCATTTTGACAAATTGTCCTTGTACATACATTTTAATAGACTTTTTTTCCTTTGCCAGTGTGCCATTTTTAATTCATTATTCGGTATAAAAATACACGCCTGATTTGCTTTAAAACGTTTTACCGACCCAGTGTCAAGTGACGTAGTAAGTGACGTAACCATGCAAAGCGGAGGGGAAGGTTCCTCTCCCGGGGGTGGGGTGAAAGGAGTAGGCTATGCCCAGATTTTTATTTGTTTTAAAATTATTATTCTGTCCCTATTTTCCGGCCTACATAGAACATGTATGGGGAACCATTCCCTGTTGATGGATGCGGCACGGGACTTATTGGGGGCACTCTTTATGCCTTTCTTAATTTTGTTGCCCTTTTTGTTTGTACCGTTTTTTTATCAAATGATTGGGGATACACCCCTCGTTTAGCTATATACGCCACTGTCCACTAGGGACGGGGGCACCTGCCCCCTTGCCCCCCCCCCCCCCCCCCTACCCCTTGGCGACTCCAACTGCCCATTCTTGCATGTGACACGTTCGTTCCAGACAATAACACAGTCAAAACATCTCCTCGACAAAATACTCAGCAAGCATAACAGGAATTAATCTATCATACATTGACCTGGTTGTCACTATATACCACGTTACTGGTCAATCCAGTCACACCTCTAAACCGACTGCAAACCGAGATACTGCTGACCGGCTCTGCATGACCCGGTTGTCACTATATATATACTACGTGACCACTAAACCGAACCTAAACCGACTGCAAACCGAGAAACTGCTGACCGGCTCTGACCCGGTTGTCACTATATACTACGTGACCGCTAATCCGAACCTAAACCGACCAGCTCTGATCTGTATGTTATCATATACTGCTATCATATACTTCTCAATTTCTATTCCAGTCACACCGGTTAACCGAACCCAAACCAATTGCAAGCCGATAAACCGCTGACCGGTTCTGATGCGACGTAATTAGTTTTTTTAACCTGCCACACCACTAAACCGAACCAAAACCAATCGCAGTCGATTAACCTCTGACCGGTTCCAACCCGGTTGTCAATAAACTTCGTCACTGGTCAACTTCTACTCCAGTCACACCGCTTAATCGAACCTAAACCGACTGCAAACCGATACAATTCTGACCGGTTCTGATCCGTACGTCACTATACCATTCGATTGTTCAATATTTTAACTAGTCACACCGCTTAACCGAACCTAAACCGACTATAAACCGATACAACTTTGACCGGTTCTCATCCGCATGTCACTATTCCATTCGATTGCTCAATATTTTAACTAGTCACACCGCTTAATCGAACCTAAACCGACTGTAAACCGAGAAACTTCTGACTATTCGGAATAAATATAGGTCGCAGCAGCCTGAACGGTATCTGTATTTACGATAACAAACCAACACACATAATCATGAACGGAAGACGGATTATCATGATTAGCATGATGATGATTATGATATACCGACTGTTCCGCTTACCCCAACAAAATTAACATTCTGCTTTTTAACATTAAATCGGTGCTCGGTAAACGTGTATAGAGAAATTGGATTATTTCGTTGTTATCGGTGTGAATTGGGTGTTAAGATTTAGAGATCACGTCAGTCGGGGTATAATTATATCGGTCAACGTATAACTTGACATGCTTTTATCGAACAAGAGAAAGTTCTCGTTCTGCACAGTTTAGCATGTTTAGTCAACGCTCCGAGCGGCAACATTATAATTTTCCCTAATCCCTGGTACTGAATACAGTACTATCCACTGATTGTCTGTTATTATGTGTTGGCACTCACGTCCCATTATAGACCTTTACAGCGCTGGATATCTTAAAGGGGTAGTACAGTTTTGGTAAGGCTGAACTTTAGTAACCAAAACCTGCACAGTAACATTACAAACTAATATTTATAACCCCACCCTGCTCGAAAGGTATACAAAAATACAAACGACTTAAACCCCTTCTTAATAAAAAAATAAAAAAATAAAAATAGTCGCGGTGACGTCCTGATGTTGTCCGGATGAGATCCTACACCGTTTCTATTAAGAAGCTCCAATCAGGATAACATCAGGACGACATCCGGACGACATCGGGGTAAGATTCACCCTAGTCGGGTCAGGGTGATAGCGCGGTAACGTCCTGACGACATCCGGACGACATCCTGATAAACCATCTATTAAGAAGCGCGCGGAACGTTACCCGGGTAGAAGACGTCATGGCCGTGAACAAAAAACACTCCGTGTCGCCCCAGCTGTTCGCGTGATGAGGAAGGTACGGTTGTTATGGTAACCTACCCGAGTGAGGATTTTGCGGATGCTAGATTAAGAAGGCTCGCCGCGTGTTTTACGACCTGACCCCCTACTGTTTCTTATCCACTTGTCGCTCGGTTAACATCGAGGTGAGGTTTATTTTTCCCAATTAAGAAAGGGTTTAAGTAAAAAGCCTGTTATCATTCAAAAAGTGCCATTAAAACACAAGAGGGCGCTCTCTAACAAGGCATTGGTTTCATACAAAATTATGCATGTGATGTTTTGTTGAAATAATGATTAAATAGAAAGATCATCAACATGTTTTTTTTTTTTTTCAAAAAATCATCGTATTTATTTGGGGCCCAAATAAATACGATCGGATATATTTATTGATATTTCAGTCATTTCTGAACCGATTTTGACCAAATAAAGTTTATTCTGCCATTAAAATTGCATGTGCTATCAAATTCGACACTCAGTTTTTCATTACCTCACGACAAAATTGTCTTGTGCAGCGCCCTCTCTACCAAAACTGAACTACCCCTTTAGAGTGATCCATTAACTTACTTTTAGAGTGAAATTCAAGCAAAAACACTCTGGGACCTTTCATATTTCTCTTGTACTTTGTTGTTTGGCTTGTGGTAACATAACAATAACATGTTTTTTGTTTAATGTGTTAAATGTCTCCCTAAGTATGAAGATATTTCAGATTGAATTGAAAAGTGTTCCGGAACGCTTTAAGATATTACTTTTGGAAAAATCGTATGAAGTTTAATAACGGATCACTTTAAGCTAAGTCAACGGTGTATTGTCAGAATTAAAAAAAACTCATTTTATCTATAGCTGCATGTCTAGTCTCACTAATCTCTGGCTTATAATATTTTCAAAATGAAACATGATTCTGTCATCCATTAATGTGTGGGAAAAAACGCATCCGAAGATCTTTTAAACCAGTCCTCTCGAATAGCGTTCTCGAAAACTAGTTCTTGGCAGCGCGCGGGAAATCAGAAAGAAAAGCTCTTGAATTAAAGGGGACCACCAGGCAAAGAACAACACATTATTATATGTTTTGGTACCGTTTTGTGATATCAAATAGATACCCAACATTTTGCAAAGGGTTGTGTAATTTATAAACAAAGCAATTAATTTCCACCATGCACTTACGGAACCACTGCTATTTCCTGGTTCCATACGGGCCAACCATTTGCGAGTGCGCCAATGCTATTCACGCGCACGTTTGTAATCAATAGATTCCCGGGCGATTCGTTCGCTCTGCACACGTTGCAATTCACCGCACACATAGCAGTCTGCGTAATTCAGACCACATGAACGCATGCTTTAGAATGGTGATGCGTTTCCAATTATTTTTTTTTCTTTCTGGAAACATATGTGTGTGAACTTGTTGATGGAATGGAATACTAAAGATGTTACCTTTCTTTAATAAGAATATTATGTTTGGGTGGTGGTACCCTTTAATAAGCAGGCCCCTGTCAGGTTCGATCAAGTTTCATGCAAATATTATTTTTTGACTGATTGCTCGAGGGAGCAAAATATGCATGATGTTCCGCGAAGTTCGACTTATCACGGATCATTTTCTGGATCCTCTGCCACCATCGTACGCGATATCATCGTTAAATCTATTTCTTTACATTTTCTGTTTATCATTGATCAGACTTTCCGCATATACATCAATACTAGTTCTTTGGTATTAAAAGCCATTTTGGTTTTGTACTTTTATCATTAAGTATCCTGTATGAAATACCTACAAAATAAATATTTCAATAATTACATGATATTGTACAAATTTATTCTCAGACAGATATGTTTACACTGTTGATTTCTGATTCCATTCTGTAACAATATTGAATGAAATGAGCAAAGAAAAATAGGCTTTGCCGGGAATCAAACCCGAAACCTCCGGATAGCTAGACCGGTACTCAACCATCGAGCCACAAAGACCCTTGAATGGGGAACGTTCCCATGAAACCCTTTTCATTGCTCGAATAGTCAGAAGCTATATATAAACCGGGCACGTACTAACCCAATGATAATCAAATCGACTTTCGTAAAAGAACGTGCTGGGGATAACGCGAAGTGATGCAGCTTTTTTAATTAATTGAATTCAAACACAAAGGAAACTGACTAGAAATATTTTTATTTTAAATGAATGAAAATGAGCAGAGTAAAATAGGCTTCGCCGCGAATCGAAACCGATACCTCCGGATTGCTAGACCGATACTCAACCATCGAGCCACAATGACCCTTGCTCAAATACCAGGGCCCCGTTGCAGAAAGAGATACAATTGATTGTAATAAATTTGCGCGTTTCAACCAAACAGATTTGCGAATTTAGAACACATGATCTGTCTTACAATTAATCGATTGTATCTCTTTCTGCAACGGGGCGCAATGCTGACATAATTACATTGTACTAATACTGACATAATTATATTGTACAGAATTACACACCTCAGAGTCTAATTGAGGCATGCTAGAGTTGTGATAATTATATAAATTACAAAACATTTCAACATTTCGATATTTCGACAATCCTTGACCCCAATTCATTTATTTACCCTCACTGTTAATAGACAACAAATCTTGTCGAATTGACAAAGTTTTTATTATGTCATTTTCTGGCAGCTATATTAGTGGTGAAGCCTTTTTCTTTTTCTTATTGGGTGAAGTCAGGGAGGGTGATAGCTCTGGCAAAAGACCGGTCGGAGCCCCCAGCAAAACAAAAAGCAAATGTTTATATACCCATAGCTTTCCCGTAATTTCCTTATCACTATAACTGCTCCTCCCCGCTTCATTATGTAATACACAGAAATCATATTCTACCTCCTTGATCCTCGCCCTATTTCATCCTCTCTCTATTTTTGTAATAATAAATTGATAAATATTATGTCTTCATTTCTATCTCCCCTCCCCCCCCCCCCCTACTTGATGTATTTGTGTGACATTTAAAAAGAAAACCGCATTAGTGCGTCTGGTTGACTGATATATTTGGGAACCTGGATTCGACTTGCAATTTTGATAAATCATCGAAAGAAGCGCCATTATAATAACTCTCAACTATAAAAGCACCGAAAAGGGCAATCATTTGTTTTCTTCTCTCAATATATTGGAACGGTATTGCATGGTAAGACAAAAGTGCAAAGGTATATATATGAAGCACATCGAAATGAATGAGAAATAATGTAGGGGAGGACCTTTGCAATTCAATCTACTTCAATCCTAAATGGATCGAACAGCTTCAACGATGTGATCGGACATGAACCTTTGTGGGGAAAGGGGGTGGAATATCAAACAACCTTTTCCATATATCCAGGTGAAGCAAGGATTGCAACATCAGTAAATAGTGTTGTCGTGTATATAATAGCAATTCCCAGCAGTCATTCATCTTTCAAATATAATTTATATCATATGATTAGGCATTCTGTTTCATAATATAGCTGCCAGCTGCATGATAATGTAGGTTTTTTCGGCCAATTTCGTAAACTTTTCATTCGTATTGATAAGTGGTGTATTCAAATTCGCGAAATTGAGCTGAGGGTTTACAACTGTCGTTCAAAATTGTATTTCCTTCATTCTATTTAGCTCTTCGGTCAAGTGATTTACCACTTTTAGCATTCAATTTAACAAACATACGCTATTTGCATTCAATAATTTCGCCAACGGATTTCACGGAAGGCGGTTTATATTCATACGTAATCACGAATTTTCTCGCTTTAAATTGAATGACAATTTTACGAAATAGAAACACGTTTTAAATCGAATGCAAACAAAATGTTTTCGAATGATCGTTATATGAATTCGAATGCTAAAAAAAAACGAATTTGAACTATAAAATACAGCTGCGGTGACAAAATCGGCGGAATTGAATGCACACAAATTTAATTCGTGTGGCCAACTTACGAAATTGACCGAGAAATCCTATATTGTGGCGTTCTGTCTGTTGGTAATAACTATATAGTAAAACACATACATTAAAGGCTAGAAAATAATATATAAACAAAATCCATATTGATTATATTTGTGTATCCTTATACCAATTGTTTATTTCAGAGTGTGATATTCTTGTGATAAATATATGTCTTGTGTATGCAGCTTCCTCATTTGGTCTGTACATGTTTTTGTTTTATTAACGTTTGATGTGTGGCTTTTTGAGTTTTGGTACCGTGGCGTGCACCACATTTTGAAATGGGTTGTGTAATTCACAAACAATACTACGGAACCAACATGGCCTCACGGTTCCGTATACACAAAACGTCTGCGAGTGTGTCAAGTATAGTCATGCGTACGTTTAGAGACAATCACATACGAGGCGTTCGTCCTAGACAATATTCTTCGCCTGCATACCTATAAACGCATTCTTTAGTATGGTGATTATACACTCATACAATTTGTCTGGAAACCTATTTTGTTTAACTTGTATAGTGGAATGGACTACTAAATATGATACCATTCAATTATAAGAATATTATATGTGGGTTTTGGTTCCCTGAGTTCGGCACACCATCTTGCAATGGTCAAAGCCTTCTATATGTGATGCCAAATTGTCAGATAATAATTTCTTCTAATTTTGGGAATATTTATCAATAATTTAAAGAGAATTAAATTGGGTTACTATACAAGGCTCCCAAACTGATGATTTTTTTCACATTTTGCGCCCTTCTCTCTCAGTCTCTCTCTCTCTCTCAATCGACACTGGTTTTGAAATCCATTAAAAAAAAACAAGTGATGCTTCTGGATAATTTGAACATCGCCGAAGACCTCGCATATTATTACTACAGTATGTTATTCAGTGACGCTTTAAAGGGAATTCAGACCGGTATATTAGACGCGTGGATCCATCTTGCGCACTTTTACGCACGATACGTAATCCCCATTGGCTCAGTTATAAGTAGCGATCGCAAACTGTCCCACTTCCGAGTCAAAAATGCATAAAAAATAGTCGCGTTCGGAATGTTTGTACTAGTCGAATGGAGATCCATCAGAGATGTTTACGAGCGAAAATATCACGTAACACGCTTAACCGCAACCGACTTCAAAGTGCCGCTGTTTGATGCTTAGGTGATAGCATGAGAAATTTGTTTGCTGCATGCAATTTCTTTATAAGGCATTTGTTCAGATATTTCGAAGCACCTCTCTTCGATCGATCCAACACATATCGTGAGTTTACCTCGAGAGATTACGGTGGAGTCGAGTTGGAATTTGCTGACTACCCATTATAACCCACGCATATATGCCTTTAAGCGAGGAAGTGACATTGAAATTCAAGTTAGGTTGTATATGAAAGAGAGATGCCAGCTCGAGGGCCATTCGAGAGTCCGGATAATTATGATATTTGGTGTATTCTCGGTATCAAAGCCGCCAAAAAATTATGCTATTACCATGACTACCACTATACGTAGAACACATAAGTCGCCGCACGATTTGTATTAGTATTATGCGATTGGTCTTATATAACCATTATTTTGTGCGAGTCAAAATAATATTGGGTTTAAACCATTTATATACCATGCTTAAAAATGGTTGAAACCAATGAGTTTTTAGAGAGCGCCCTCTTGAGTTTTAACGGCTCTTGCTGAATAATATCATGCTTTTTACTTAAGTCGTTTGTATATTTTGTATACCTTTCGAGCATAGTGGAGTTATAACTATTAGTTTGTAATGTCATGGTGCAGGTTTTGGCAAAAACTCTACTCTCTATACCAAAATTCAACTATCCCTTTCACTATGATGCGACGTCTTTTCTCTATTATTCCTTCCCACGGGGTGCTGGAGGCAAGACTCGAGGGGGGGAATTTTTCATCCTCGTTCCTCGTTCCTTTAACTCCTTGCATTTTTGTGAGTTACAATACACACAAATGCCATAGAGCATTACAATCCCTGGCACTTTAAGAGTTAACTTACACCACTAATTCGTAGCTTTAAGCTTGTTAAATCAAGGCTTCTATATAGGCGGATGTATTTAACAGTATGAGCCGTAATGCCTTCCCGGGAGACATGGGATACTATAGTGACATACGTAGAAACGTGGTAATCAACATTCGGATAACATCAGATGTTCACGGTAGTCTTTTGAAGAGTATAGGAATACATAATAAATTATGTAGTAGAAAATGAGTTCCATTTGAAAATTGCGTTAGGCAAGATCCCAGCTAGCCACCTGACGTTGGGCCGATGTCGGAATTTGGTTGCCGGATGTCGGCATATCGCCGTTGGCTCGAGGTTAAAATGTCCGCCAGCCCAACATCGTCACGACGTCATTTTTGTGATATATTGGCATAACGTCATTTTCCGACAATGGCCCAACATCATCTCATGACATGATGTTGGGCCATTGTCGGAAAATGACCTTATGCCAATATATCACAAAAATGACGTCGTGACGATGTTGGGCTGGCGGACATTTTAACCTCGAGCCAACGGCGATATGCCGACATCCGGCAACCAAATTCCGACATCGGCCCAACGTCAGGTGGCTAGCTGGGATACTACGCAAATACAATGACAGTACATAGTGTGTGTATGTTAACAAGAATTACTAATTCTTGTAAACATACACACATACTTAAATATGATATTGATTATTTGAAAATATTGATCTTCGGCAAGAAAGAGTAGGTATCAAAACTGTCACAATTCGAAATGCTTCCTTTTCATCGTACAGTCATACTTTATAAGAGCCTACTAAGAAAAACAGAGGGAGATAGAGAGACAGACAGAGGGGTGGGTTTTTTATGAGAGAAATAAACAAGGACAAACTAATACCGTTCTAACGAAACATTGAAATGATAACTTTGTTTTTATTGATGAATTCGTATCATCTTATTCTTAAGAGAAAAGAAACACCATTGTACCTCACCTAGCGGCAATATATGCTTCTCTGAATTGCAATGTTCGTATATCACGCACGACTGTGACCGCACATGAGCTGGGTACATTATCTGCTGTCAGGGGCGAAGCCAGTGGATGAGGGGGGGGGGGGTGCGGAGTGGGGGTAAGACCCCCCTGTGGATGAGCACGAATACACAAAATACATAACATAACCATTATCCGATGGGCATCTTTAATGCCTCCGTGTTCAAAAAGCACCGTATCTTCATGATCTTTGCCCTATCTTCCCCCTTTTTGTTGCCCCCACATTCGACGCCCCCCCCCCCCCCCCCCCCCCCCATTTTGCCCACCCCTCTCCCTTGAGCGTTAACCTTGGCTGCGCATCGGTTTGTTGCAATGTTGCAATGCAATGAGACCCCGCAAAAACATGGAGTGGGAAAGATTTTTAGAAGGCTTAGCACGGCATTGATTTCATGATCGTATTGAAGTCACGAAGGTTTCTATAACATGCATTGAATCTGATGCATTGTTTCAATGCATCAGACATACGTTTCATTATGTGCGAGGGTTGATTGCATAAGCTGCACATTGAAAGCTGTACGGTTCAAAATTTGAAAAAAATATGCAATAACTGTACATCAATTTTTTCAAAACTGGTCGCGAAATAAGAGAAAACGATTGCCGTTTGAGGATAAGAATTTACTTCTATGGCATTTTCAAATTGGCAACGCACTCTACTACCCATACTACCCATATGTTTTTTTCCCCAAAAGATTTCTCATTTTCAGTCGCCTCCATGTAGTTACATTTACCATTCCCAGAACTCACACTATTTTATGATGTATTCTACTCAAATTTTTGACAAAGCTCAGACGAATGGGAAACGTTTATTTATGGAGGAGCTACTAAATATATTCATGCACAGAAGTCATACACCATGTACATGCCTGAGGGTATACATAATCTTGTCAGAGTGGGTTGCCAATTTGAGTCTCCCTCCCCTCCCCCCCTCCCCCCCCCCCCCCCCCCCCCCCCCCACACACACAAACATAAATGGGTATTTTCAAAGAGCAAATAGGTACTATAAAATAAAAAAATAAAAAGATTTTCGAACATTCAGCTTCTAATAATATTGACAATTGTTTTTTTACAATAATTTACTTCCTCATTCCGTATTTTGTTGAAAGGAAGTACATGTATAATGTGTTCATATCTACTTTAGACAGGAGCCGGTGTCACACACAATTAACTAGACAATAGTTATCTAGATAATTCACCTACGTATGTGACAGACAGGTGACAGACATGCTACGGATTATCTAGATAATTGGCCTCAGTGTGACACCGACTAGTGTATTATTGATCCTTGCTACATTGCAAGACCTATTAATAGCAGCGACTAACAGTTTGTCGATACTAAATCATGATCAGAAGCACGATGTAGCCTAATGCAAGTATTATGTTTTCCTCATTTCAGAGTCCCCCTAATATAGGCGTACAAGTGTTCTTTTCGGGGTGTGTGTTGGGGTGGGGGGGGGGGGGGGGGGGGGGGGGGGTAGGGGCTGAGGTGTTTTACCCGAATACAATCTTTCCCTTTCCAGCATAAAGGCTATGAATTTTCCTAAAATTGGCTTATTTTTGTCTGTATGTTTAAGTGCGCGGTTTTATAGTAATATTACGTAATACTCCCCACATTTGCATTTTTTAGGTTAATTTACCCGAATTATGCGGTGGTCACGCCCAAATTTGAGGTGACTTTCCCCGAATGCTATGTCATGTATGTGTTGGCCTACTATTGTGTTTTAAAAACTTTCAAGAGCTTCAGCTTCTACCCCCCCCCCCCCCACCCCCACCCACCCCCCCCCCCCCCCCTTGCCACCCAAGCCTTGTAGGCCTAGATTAGTTCGCAATATTTCCCCTATTATTGTTTTGTTATTGTTACTAACATTCTATTCTTACTTTTCTAATCACCACTAATGACATAAATGAGTCTAGTGGCCTTCAATGCCATATGTTCACGTCTAAATTAAACGACTTTTCTCACAGTCTGAAAGATTGTTTTCCTTGTTTCTTTATTTCATGTTCTACGATTCGAGATTCTGTGATTTTGTCGAAAATAGAAATAAAGAGAAACTTCTTTTCATTTGGTTCAAAATTTACGTCACTGATATAATTTTGAAAAAGAAAGAATGAATACAGTCATAATAAAAAATATTAACAAATTTGGCAAACATTGTAATTGTAATTGAACTTGCCATGAATTAAAAATAAAGTCTTTTTAGAAGTCAAGTATTATATATAATAATACATGTAGGCCTATGTCAGTTGCTCACACACACAAAAAACAATCATGACTATGATGAAATGCAATTCATCACAATTTTATTTTGATTATCGGTATATACAACGATACTAATTTTAACCTAATTTCCTCTTTTACTTCCTTATGTCTTTGCAGTAACCGATGTCTGATTCAACGTTGTGGTGTACAGGACTCGGAAGACCGTAATTCACTTCGTCAACGAAGAGACTCGCTTGGCATCAGCAACGCTGGATGAGCTAGTGGTTCATCATTTACACTCTGAACAATACTGCACGGGTGTTAAACACCTAGCCCACCGCACCGTATTTCACCTACTTCATACGGTCTTTCCGTCATCAAACGTTATACTTGCAATTTGGCCGTGGTGTATAATTATTTGTCGAGGACAGCTCACACGGTGATCGCAGCCGCTCGGCCATCAACAATTCACCCACCCAGACAAATGCAGATATGTCCTCCTCACAAGTTTCTACCGCTACCCCGACCACGACGACGATGTCAGAGGCAGGTTACGTCATGCCGACGTCAGCGACGTCGGGCGTGTTCGGAGCGTCCTGTGAGAAGCTCCGCATTGACTTCGATGCCTACCTCGAGTGTTTGTCCCACTTGCTTCCAGAGGACACAGCTGGCCCATCGCTAAACCTCTCGACCAATGGACAACCAATCGACAATAACCCTTACACCCCACCTAGCATCGGCAACTCGCGCCCTGTCTTTATCTTCCTCTACTCCATGATCTTCGTTGTCTCCTTCATCGGCAACTTCGGCGTGTGCTACATCGTGGTCAGGAAGTCCCGAATGCGCAGCGTCACCAACTTCTTCCTGGCCAACCAGGCACTGTCCGACATGCTGATGACCGTGCTCAACATCCCGTTCGTGGTTACCAAGCAGCTCACCAACCTGTGGGCCGTTGGCGTTGTCATGTGCCACATCGTCGACTACATGGGCGTCATGTCCGTGTACGTATCGACGTTCATCCTCACCATCATCGCGATTGACCGACACCGGGTCTTGGTCCATCCACTGCGGCCGCGTATCACGATGTACACCGCCGTCATCATCGCCATCGTCATCTGGGTGATGGCGTTCCTCTTGGCGATTCCGTACGCGGTGTTCGTTAAGCTTATCACCTACGAGCTCGGAGACCAGATCGGGTACACGTGTATCGACAGCTACCCTGAGGAACACTGGACGACCATTGAGAACGCTACCGCATGGAGCACCCTCATCATCCAGTACGTTCTGCCGTTCATTATAATCGCTGCGTCCTATATCAGCATCGGCCGCAAGCTCTGGTCCACAAGAGCCGTTGGCGATGCCATGGCCGCGCAGCAGGCAGCGAACACGCGCCGGAAGATTCGCACGACTCGCCTGCTTGTTCTTGCCGTCCTCGTTTTCGGGATCTGCTGGTTCCCGCTGCACGTTTACCTCATGGTTACGAGGTACTTGGCCCACCGCAAGGATCCCTTCACCTACCTCTGCTGCCACTGGTTCGCCATGTGCAGCGTCTGCATCAACCCCGTGGCCTTCTGCTTCCTCAACGAAAGCCTGCGCACAGACATGCGCAACGCGCTCCGCAAACTCGCCAGGCGTATGCGGGGGAGGAAGCACGGGGAGGGTGGTCAGCACACACAAACCCTGTCGCTAGGCAACCAACACTCGATGACGCACCAGACCTCGGAGGGATCGCCGCGTGATGTCCACAAGCGCATCGCGGGTCCCGACGATCGCAACGGCAATCTGATTGTAGTGGCCGCCATGGTTGGGGAAGGCGACGTCCAGCATGCGTCGCACGTATGATGGACGAATGACGCCAGGACGACGTTTTTATACTGGAGGTTGCCATTTTTTTTCATTAAACACGATTTGAAAACAGAATATTTTTACTCTTTTTTTAAGAGAATGAGACATGTACCCTGAACTGCCTTGACTGCTGACATTCAGACATGTGTTGCACGCTTGGCAAACTAAAACTTCCCGCGAAAATGCATTCAACGGGTTTTTTTTACGCACATGAATTTAACCGTGCCGATTTCTCTCATAAATCACATATTGACGCCATCGAACTTTGTTGTTGACAGAAAAAAAAGATTATATGATAGAGAG
>JBAMJV010010280.1:0-32659 GCA_037951105.1 Echinarachnius parma | reverse complement strand
CGGCGCCTGGTTTATAGGTTAATCTCATACAGATCTCTAGCGTAGAATCAAAGCTGCAAAATCAAGGAGTATATACACGCAATCTTAAACGACATTAAAAGAAATGTTGATGATTACTTTCCTAAATAGACATAAACAAAAAACAGAAAGATTCACTCTACCTTTGAACTTCTGGATATCAACCCCCACTCTGTAAGTATTAAGACTCCATGATTCGACTCCGAAGATTGTACCAACACCGTATGGATATTACACGCGTACCATACCGTGCATTAATCATTGCACGCGCGTGATGTAATCACTGCGCGCTCGCTATACGTATACTATAGCACTAGCCAGCTAGCCGGCGGCCGGGCGCGGGAACTACATGGGCTTACGCTGCATGCATGTTAACATACATCGCGACGCGTGTACTTTGTGCAATGTGTATGGAAAAAATTAGTTCCAAGAAAAGTGTCCTTCTGACTGGTATTTTTTCCCCTTAATTACTGAATCAGTATTTTGTTCCCGTAATTACCGAATCAATCAACGATATCATTTTCATCCTAATATCTTCTTATTTATAAAATTGACGTCAGATTCGTATTGTTGCCATGTTATAAATTTCCCAATTGCCGACCAGTTTTTGCGTGGTCGCATTGACCACGTTTGTTCTGGTTAATTATGAAACGGACGAAGGAATAACGAACTAAACAACCACGAAACGTGGTCAAATCATATTGACCAATTTTTGCGTGGTCGCATTGACCACGTTTGTTCTTACCCAGGGGGCAAAAGGGGTTTTTTCAGACATGGGCTGCTGTAACAGATTGGCCACCAGAAGTGGTTTCTAGGACCTTCTAGTAACACAACCTATGTGGCCTACTCCGCTAATAAGCTACTGGAAGTCCACAGGGCGGGTTTTAAGAAAAACACCCCTAATGCAGCTAAATAGTGTGTATCAGCCTTAGGGGTCTTGAAGACACAGTCACACATTTTGCGCAATTACGTCACAATGCATGGTGATACAAGCTTGTTGTTTCATGGAGGTCTTCCTTGGAGTCCTCGGCATCGTATGATACCAAGTTGAGCATATTGCATCTTCGGTTATTGTGTCACACGTCGTTACACCGTGATGTGTCATACACGGACGTGAAAATTCGTATACAGCGCTTATGTAAAAATAGACCGCGGGCCGAACCGTGAAAATCGCCTTATTTCTTGACTTTCGTGCTTCAAATCTCGTATCTACCTGAATTTTGGCATGTGGGTAGTGAAAAATTCACTGAACACAAATTCATAACTCGTCAAGCTCAAAAAGTGCACATTTTTTCAAAAAGTAGAAAAAACTTGGAATTTTGTTTTGTAACACTCTCTGAAAAATAATCCAATCCCAGTGCATCTCTCATTAGAACGTAACAGTGTCCCATAAGCTAGGGCCAATCAGATCGCTTGTTTTATCGTTGTGCTAAAAGTTTGTTTTGATGCGATGTAATGACACGTACTTTATCTTTATTTTGTTGTTTACATGGAAACAAAACTCACAGTAAATTAATTCATTTAGAGGAATTAATTCCGAAATAGATAAGGAATGAACACCACCTTGAAAATTTACCAAAAACACATTAGAAGTTGATAAATAATTTAACGAAAAGAGACCGATACGGCACTAGCACTTCGGCTAACGAAGATCATCAGGCTAGTGTCGCCTGAGCTGCGGGGAACTGGTCGGCTACAAAAGGGGGCATGGAGGCATAATGCAATATCGCCCTCAGCATGATCTAGTTTCATTTTTACCCCGGGAAAAAGCTATTCTCCTAGTTACTGTCTGTCTGGGAATGGATTGGAATATATTTGTCTTTATCTAAAGGGAAAGTCCACCCTAAATCTAAGTTAGTTAAGATAATGGCATAACAATTAAAAGAGAGGAATGTGACAGTGAAAAATTTCTTCTTGTAAATATATTGCCTATTTTTTTATAATTTATTCATTTTCCATGATGAAACATTTTCTGCTTCTATTAAAACCAACTTATTTTCAGGGTGGACTTTTTCTTTGAGGAAATAAATAAAGGAGATAAATAGAGGGTAGACGGAGAGATTGTGAAATTTGGTAGTCTGGTATTCATTTATTTATATACATTTGTTAACAATTTTATTTTGCTTTGTTTTTGCATCAGGACTAATGGTATTCGATTCATCACACAGCACACTCCCCAACTTAAATCATCCTTCAGCATCCCATTGGCAATAAATATAATAATAATTTAAATAATAATACAATAAATAAAAACAAAATAAAAAACCCATGTATATACACCGACAACTTATCTCTCTTATACACACATACACACCCACACCAAAACATACATGTACACAAAGATACAGAACAATCCAGTCCAGACAATGCACTAATTTATCACGCCAAATTAATTGATATTAGAGCACGATAAGAACAGTTGTAAAAAAAATTAGATAAGTCAAATTTTCCATATTTAGTAAAATCTTTATGATCTTCTTTTATCTATCTCAATGCAATGAAAATCACTGGAAATTCTGGTAATTGGGCAAAATACAAAACAGTAGAAGTAATGCATAGATTAGGTAGACTCATACAGAACAAACATTCTTATAAATGAGGTAAAATTTTCTGGCTATTGAAAATAATCTTGGTTAACTTATAGCGAGATTCCGGTTATAACGAGGTCAAATCGATAGTCCCGACTACCTTGTTATAATGAGGTTTCCCCAGTTAGCAATACAAAATTATCATAATTCATACAACAAATATTCAAATATTTAATATCATGTTGTACTGTTCATTGATTCATACAAAGCATGTAAACCAGACATACAATCAACTTCCCTATTACTTGCCTCTGATGATTTGTTTTCTTTGTTTTAAACATAACATTGGCAAACATAATATTTGTTTTAATTTCATTAGTTTGTAAGGCAAATAAAACAAAAAATAATATGAGCATTTATGGAAACGTTTTACATGTACATCAAAATTCTTCCTGAGCTGAAGCAAACCTATTCATAAAACAATTCATGCTTTCACTAGTCCGTTTCTTAACTCACTACAAAGTGCAAATATTTAAAACAGCTTCTATACATTGTATACTACATGTAGTGTGTTAATGTTAATCTTAACAGCAAAATACTATATACAGTAGTTAAAAGAAGGCAGACATGGAAGAAAGATTACTTGCACAAATTGATAAATAACCACATTGTACACCATAAGACATAAGCTTATATATGAATAGTATCATGATCATTAAAATGTGTAACTTATTCATCTTATATAATTGATATACTTGTCATAATGGAACAAAATACTAAATGCACAAGAGTACATTCCCAATCCAAATATATACATACACTGGTACAGTTTCATAAGCAGTGAATACAAGTCAAGAAACCTCAATCTTCCAACATCTATTTTCTTCCCATTATTTTGGGTAAAATATTACAGGTATGATAGAAAACAACTTACAAGTGTCATGTTATAACAACAACATAATAAATAGATAGATAAATAAACTTTAAAGGGGTATTCCGGGCCTGATAAAACCATTCGTTATTTGAATAAGCAGAATAAGAGGCATAATTGGTGAAAATTTGATCAAAATCAGACAAGAAACCACAGGAGTTATACCTATTTGAACATCATGTAGTAATGAGTGATCGTTTCAAAATTGCCGCCATATGCAACATCATTGACGAGCAACTCGCCATGGTAATAGTACATGAAAATACACTTATTTCTTATTTTCGCTGCTAAAAATTAATTTTTCTCTGCTTGTTTTCACGAATTCATAGAAGAATATCGATGGGCCAACCTCTTTGGAATGTGTAAGCTCATAAATTTGCTTTGTTATTGAGAATATTTAAATTTTGTAAAATTTCCATGTAGAAGTCAAAATGGCTGCAGCTCGCAAGTGACGTCACGATCGATAGCAATTGCGAACGATACTAAAAATCGGAGCAAAGTTCATCCTGTCATAACTTTATTATTGCTCTACCGTTTTGTTTCAGATTTTCGATCATGATTCTTCATATTCACTTCATTTTATAGCAAACATCACATTTCTGGGGTGGAATTCCCCTTTAACAAATCAAATTACTTGGTCATGGAAATTAAAATTAGTCAAATGTATCAGAATCAGATTTGTCAAAACAAAATATTGGTTCATGTTAATACGGTAAGCATAAATTATGCATAACTTTATGACACTTCTTGTACCTACATGTAGCACTCTGGCTAGATAGGTACCATTTACACATGGGTGCAACATGGTAACCATAGATTAATATCTGCCTAAAGGACTATAGGTGTACCATCCATCTTAAAATGTTTGTTTACCAGTAGACTTTTTAAGGATATACTTAGCTCCATTGCAGATAATGCAATGCACTGGCAATATATTAAGTTTATAAGTCATGGCTGGTAGAGGGTTGATGTCCGTGTGAAAAACTTGACCAAAGCAGTCTCTTTGGTACAGGGGAATCCTCACTTGCTGACACTTACTTGATACTTGATGAGGTAATCCCTTGATGCTGCTGCAAAGCTATACTTGGATGATGTGCTGGTGTGTCATCAGGAGGTGCCATAAGCCCATAATACAATTTCACTTTGCACATGTGTACAATAAGATGCAAGAGTGAATGTGCAAGCAAAACAATCAAGTATAGTGACATTTAAACAATGTGGGAGCCCACGGGAGACTGCACTTCTCTAATGGTGGGTAATGCAGCCATTTGAAAGGTAGTCAGTCCTGTTATTTTGATGACCGGCCCAGGTAGATGGTTCCAGACACGTATGGTCCGTGGATACAAAAATGACACCTTGTCAATAGTAGATAATGGAACGGTGAACTTCAGGTTGTGATTGTGTCTTGAATAACAGTTGGCTTGGCGGACTTCTGGTGGGAAAGGCACGTGGCTTGGCCTAGCTGGTGATGGATCTTGTAAAAGAGTGTGCACTGTGCAAGGAGTCACCGGACGTGTAGTCGGTCCCACCCACATCTACAATGTATTGTAAATGGTCCTGATAGGACGGTCCCACCCAAGGGCTGTCACGAGCGAGGAAGATGTGGTGGATCTTGAATTGCTGATCAAGTCTTGCTGGCTCTTCTTGGGGCTATTCTGTAAATAGCTGTGTCTTCTCAGCAGCTGTGGGTTTTAACAAGAGAAGGGAGAAAAGAAAATTAAAACCAATTTCATCAAAGTCATTCTAAATATGAAAATCTATTACTAGTCATTAGGTGATTTCAGGTAGATAGTTGAAGTCGGTGTTGGTGTTGAGAACGTGGATCAAGCTACTGAGTTCCAACACCGATGGTAATACTAATAATAGAAAGATGATACTGTTCACCTTGATCATGTCATGGATAGCTCAACAACGATGGACGTCATGCCTTTATGTGATCCTCTCACAATTTTTGACGTGAAAAGGTTAGTTACAAACAAAAGTGAAATCAGTGAGAAAAGGCATTTAAATTTCAACAGATAAGATATAAAATTTTAAATCATACTGTCGAACCAAAATAGAATATAAATCATATCCAAGGATTTTCAGTAATTTTTGATGTTGTCATTTGGATCGTGACCTTGAGATTACCAACACTAACATCGAGCTCGAAATCACAAATTTCACTAGGGATTAGTCATTAGAATTAGGATTAGGAAGTTCTTCTTTTTGTTCGACTTCGAGTGCAATTTTATTTCGGGAAAATGGGAATACTTTTCAAGTTCCATTTGATGAAGTCGTAGAGCTAGATATGTTCATATTATAACGGGAACTTACCTGCCAGTTCCGGATGTCTAAGTAACATTACAGTCATCTTCTTCTTCTTCGGGTTAATCTGCCTTCTTCAATCTGGACTCTGGAGATTCGTGTACAGCAGTATAGCCATGAATGACTTGTCCCACACATTCACTTCCGTGTAATTTACATCGTTGCAACCTCACTTTCCAACTTCTTTTCCAAAGTTATCAATTTAGCTGCACACTCCTTGCACTTTTCATAGTTGTTATCACTTGATGATATAGACTTGTTTAGAGTGTCGATGACATGTATGGGACAGAAGTCGGATTTACTGGCATCGAAACTTTCCGTCGCACTCGACTCGAACGCAATAGTAGCAGCCAGTGATTGTTGCTTGGGTTTGTTTACATATTAGCGCATGATGAAACAAAGAGCGTGATTGGTCAGTCCACAAATCACGTTATGAGCAACGTACTGTGATTGGTCATTCTTACCGTCGAAACTGAAAAATATTGGCAATTTTTGTTTTGGTTTTTTCCATATTTTGAGAAATGTGCAGGTTTTGTTCTTGACGAGTTTCAGGTATGATTCAATACTATTTTTACACAAGTCGACAAACAACTAGCTAGATACAAGATTTGAAGCACGAGATGAAACGATAATGGACCTCGGCCCGCGGTCTAAAAGGCAACTGAATGCTTAAGAATGACAAATAAGCTATATTAAGATCTTTACAAACATGATTAGCATTTGAAATTACTATGAAGTGCATTATACAATGACATCAACTATGTAAATTAATTTTTAAAAATACAAAGCATAAGCAATACAAAACAATGACATACATAATAATATGAGTTGTTAGTGTAATGATTGGTCTATATGTGTTTAATTGCTATAAAATGATACGAAATCCATCCCGTGCCCCCCCCCCCCCCGCCCCCATGCCCCCCCCCCCCCCCCCCCCCCACCCCCCCCCCCCCCCCCCCGTCGCTACGCCACCGAATACAAATTACACGTGCACTCCCTTTCGGTTTAAAATGTATCATCTGCCACAGCGCGAAACGACCCATTGTAATATTGATCCTTTTATATATATTTAATCATACAAATCGTTCGTTAGCCGAGCATGAACTTATGAAAAGTAGGGATTATAATCATGATAATTGCTTTTTCAATTGCCTCCTACGAGTGATTAAGCGTAATCCTTACAGTGCGTGGGAAAACATTATTTTCCCACCATATATTATGTGTCAATACAAACAGTCATGGAACTAGGCCAAAAATAAGTATCTGTGATCATTGCATTTATATTTTATCTTCATGAAAAATAAAACACGTCATTTTTAACCACTTAAATAAAAAAAAATCCCTTATCGCTTTTTGGAGCGGTTCAAATCTTTAAAAGAAGAATTGATACAAATTAATTGATTTAATATTGAAAGTTGCTGTATATGTCAGGATTATTCTATTACTTTTTCGCAATCATGAAATTTTTGAGATATTTAAACCCAGTGATGAATTTTAAGCGTAACCTACGTTAGCACTCTCAATTTAAGTAGTCATATCGTCACCCGATTGAAATATGTTCTTAACAAAAACCCTCATGTGTGTACTTTTTGATAATGCATTATTAAACATCCCAGTTATTTTATTGTATAGCCGCCAGAAACGTCCAACATTTGAAGAGTACTAGCAGCTGGAAGTCCACATGGCACAGGAAGCGGACATTGAAAAGTGTCCACACAAAAGCATAATGCTGCACCTCCATTTATCCAGCCCACACCATAAATCTGGTCAGAATAGTGTCATCAGGGATAAAGAGGTTATAGTCAAGGTCAAGGATAAAAGAAAAACAGCAGTTGTGGTTGATGCAATATGCGACATATGGCACGTCATTACATAGAGTTCAAACATTTGAAGCAATTAATGTGTGGTACACAAATCGGCTGCTGAATTAGATCATACACTTGTTGTGACTGATACAGTGGGACCAGTCTGAAGTCTGCTGAGCAGGAACAGATGTATTCCCTATCCAAATCCAAATGCACAGCTCCCTGAGGTTTCAGGGTATCAGCTAACAAAACACTCCTTCTGAGCTTCCTCTGTGAATGGTGAATGGACAACTTAACCTTCTCTAGGCCAAACCTTTCTATACCTTGGTGGTGGATTTAAAGAAGGAACAAACAAGTGTTATTCTCTCAGTGAGGTATGTTATGGAAGTTCTAGCCCTTGAATCTACTAAGGGTCATACTCAAAACACTATACATGCAAGTGTCCAAAATGACGGAGTCGTCAGAATAATTTTTCATACCAATGTCACTGACATCATAAACATCATAATTTTATACATCTCACCGATCTCTCAGAGCTGTGGGTGAGGAATGAGGGCAGCCTAGAATTTGAATATACTGGCAGTGCAAAATTTGGCAAAAACCAGGCCGATGCAATAACAGATGACAGTATCACTCAAGCACGATACCTCACCATGTGACGCTGACCAGTTTAAAGATTCCAATCTCGGAAAATTGAGAGCTTAGGAGTTACTGAACACCGAATTGTACATGTAGCTACTGCCTCCTGCACCTGAAACGTGTTGCTTATGCCATCGAGGATAATGTGCACATTGTCAAGCCAAACATTCCTTCATGTACAGGGTTCGGATGATCCCTGAATGATGACAAAGCAGTTCTAGTGTCATCTACACAGCAAGCCGGAACAGCAATATCATGTAAAGGTGTCAAAGGGTGTCACAAGAACTGTTTCTGCTTGAAGAAGGCAGTTCCATGTTTCTGAAGTCAGCAACAGATTTTCGTAACATTTGGCAATTATTTCAAATATTTCACTGTTGTGAAATACAGCCAAATACAGCCAGATTCCTTGAACAGAGATGGAGGAATATATCGCTGCTTTCCTTTGAAGTCATCAATGTCAAAAGGACTGTCTACCACTATAGTATATCAATAATCAGTGTCATACGCAGAAGTGCAGTAGCTTTATTGCTATTAGCCCTTTTCCTTTTTTCTTCATGAGATTCTTGTTTTGTGTGTGGAAGTTGTTGAGCTTCATGATTCGTGCCCTCTTCGGCTCACTGGAACAATACCCTGTATTAAAGTGCCTTCTGACACTTTGTTCATGTTGGTGAGGTTGTATAGGTTCAGGAGACTGTCCATTTGATAAGTTGATGAAGGATTGCGTTGTTGCTGTGAACGGTTTGGTTTCCACTGCTACCGTGACCTTGGCTACAGCTCTTTGTCCACCGACGACATGACTTATATTCATGCTGGATAAACTGATGAGTGGAGGTGAAGCATAATACTTCAACTCTGTGGAGAAGGCTGCAGTGACTAGTTTTAGTTTCCGCTTTATGTGGACTTCCATCAGCTAATCCGCGAAGTTGTCCACCTAGGTTGTGTTCTTAGAAGGTCCTAGAAGACAGAAGCCATTTCTAGGGCAATTCAATAACAACAATATCCCCTTGCAAACTTCACAATGTAACTCAGTCGTATACAGCCTAGCTTTCGATCCTAGCAGAATCTTCGTCAGGGCACAAATGACAGTTACTACAGAAAAAACACAGAATATATACCAACATAAACACATGTATGGAAGAGGGGCTGGAAAGAGGAAAGGAGGCGGAGACACAAAACAATGAAAGCAACTGTGAGTGGGTGAGTGTCAGGACTGCTTGACCAATCAGGTCAAACAGGCATGGGAGGGTCCTTAAGTGGCTGCAGTAAAAAAAAATGTGATGAGAGTGTAAGGCTTAGAGAAGAATAGAGGTAGGGAGGATCAAAGAAATAAATCAAGAAATGGAAAGAGACATGTGCACTGAGGCACTGAAGGGGAGGAACAATAGAGGGGATTATGAGTGTAGGGGATGGGAGGAGAGGATTAGGACAAAGAAAGTGAAGTGAAGTGTGTTGCAGGATCGGATGAATAGGATAGGCGAGTTCAAAGGAGAGAGTGAAAAGGATGTGGACCCAGTAGGTGATGATATGTAGGGAAGCAACATAGACAAATTAATGGGACAGGGAGTGTAAAAGAGATAGTGAACAAAAGGAAGCCTAAATAGGTAGGTAATCACTCATCATATTTTCTTTGACTGCAGCCACTTAAGGACCCTCCCATGCCTGTTTGACCTGATTGGTCAAGCAGTCCTGACACTCACCCACTCACAGTTGCTTTCATTGTTTTGTGTCTCCGCCTCCTTTCCTCTTTCCAGCCCCCCTTCCATACATGTGTTTATGGTGGTATATATTCTGTGTTTTTTCTGTAGTAACTGTCATTTTTGCCCTGACGAAGATTCTGCTAGGATCGAAAGCTAGGCTGTATACGACTCTCATTTTACCTCATTGGCGATTTTTTTAGTAGACAAGCAGATTTCGGCAGTATTTTCCATATTCTTTTAAGAATAGTGAGGGACTCTCTTTTAAACTTGTCGTGTATTAAGCCTTCAGACACATCTTGTCCATATTGTGTGGGTAATCCTCGATAATGATTATGTTTGTCCATAAATCAATGAGTTAGGGTTGGTCTTGTGCCACCCCCCCCCCCCCCCCCCCCCCCCCCACACACACACACAAACCTTCTCCTATATCAAATTAAAGGGGTGAAATATTAATATGTGATATTTTGAATGGATTTCGTATCATTTTATCGCAATTAAACACATATAAACCAATCATGACATTAACAGCTCAATTTCCTATGTATTTCTTTGTTTGGTATTGCTTATGTTTTGTATTGTTTATTAATTTAGATAGTTGGTGTCATTGTATAATGATCTTCCATAGTCATTTTAAATGCAAATCAAGTTTGTAAAGATCTTAATATAGCTTATTTGTCATTATTAAGCATTTAGTTGCCTTTTATTCATAAGCGCTGTATATGAAATGTCACGTCCGTGTATGACACATCATTGTGTAACGACGTGTGACACAATAATCGGAGATGCAATATGCTCAACTTGGTATCATTTGATGCGCAGGACTCCAAGGAGGACCTCCTTGAAACAACAAGCTTGTATCACCATGCGTTATGGTGTCATTGCGCAAAATGTGTGACTGTGTCTTCATGACCCCTAAGGCTGATGCACATAAGTTAGCTGCATTAGGGTTGTTTTTCTTAAAACCCGTCCTGTGAACTTCCAGTAGCTTATTGGCGGGGTAGGCCACATAGGTTGTGTTCCTAGAAGGTCCTAGAAACAATTTTTACCTTTTACAGCAGCCCATGTCTGAAATCCTTAAAAAATGGTGGTTTGCCCCCTGGGTAATACCTATCGAGCATGATGGAGTTATAACTATTTGTTTGTAATGTTATTGTGCAGGTTTTGGTTACTAAAGCTCAGCCTTACCAAAACTGTACTATCCCTTTAACACAATCATAATTTATAGCACCATCACAACAACTAAATCTGGAAAATGATACTCAAAGCAAACGAAAAAGAACTTGTTTGTTAATTATGTTTTATTTATTTATATACAATCCTGAAAAAAATCCAAACCTTAACAAAAAAACTTATCTAGAACATAAGAAAAGAGCAACATACACGAAATGCCTATACATTATAATAATACATCACGAAAATGAGATGTAAAATGTATGTACAATGATTGTTTTATCACAATTTATAGTTGCTACAGGCAGTATGTCTCGAATGTGTATAAATTACACAACCCAAGCTATGATTTATAATTATGCAATTGTTTTCGAACGTTTCTGCCATTTATGAAACGCTTCCATGCTATCCTATTCATATCTTAACTCTTGACATTGACATTACATTTTTACTCAAAATTATTAATTACATGTGTATGATATTAAAACTATGAACAGTAATATCAAAGAATGCAGAAATATAGGTAAAAGTTTTCATAAAATGTTTGTCAATACAATGTACAGCAATACTACAACAAGAATAAAAAATGCCGCATAAAAAATAGCTTAGAACTGTAATTTCGAATTGGTGTCAATTGGCAAAGATAATGATTAGTATATTTTGCTTGTACAAACTTCAATCCACACAAAAATAGACACACGATGTGATATTTTGTATCACTCGGCCAGCTTTAGACATATCCGAGAAAATTTCAAAATTGATGCTCAGAATTTGCTTAAAAGTATATACGAAAAACAAGGGAACTCAAACCCGTCTTTCTGTATAACGTATCGTACCACGTCATCCAAAGGCTTTAGAACAAGCCCCAAAGTGGGATCATTTTCTACGGACTTCGAGTCATGTTACAGTGGTACATCTTTTAATATATTCACAGAATGAACAAGGACTTTGTCCCCTAATATATTGAGCAGACAATCTTCTGTTGTTGTCACTAACAATAAAAAGAAGTGTTAGACATTATTTATGTTTATGTGGTTGAGACATAATTACTTGTTGCTTATAGAAACCAGATATCGGTGCACCTTTTGAATGAAACATTCAGCAGACATATTCTTGGGAAGTAGTTTTAAACACAAATTAATATTTTCAGATAAACGCTGTGCACAGATAAAACAACAAACAATAATACTAGATGAAGTTGTTAATAGAATCCAAAGAACGGATCGGCCTTGCTGAAGAGACAATCGGCCCGGCATGGATGGTGCATTCTATAGCCGGGGTCACATGCCTTCAAACGACTATTTGATTTAGTTTACATCAACATTATCTTTATTATGTCGGGTTAATATTAAAATGTAAAAGCTGCAGATCAAACAACAAACAATAATACTGGATGAGGCAGTTGCTAATAGAATCCAAAGAACGGATCGGCCATGCGGAAGAGACAGTCGGCGGGGGCGTTCTCGGGGACAAAGTCGTCTTCGGCAGAGTGGAATCCCGTGGGACCGGCCTTCATGCACATGACTGTCGAAGAGGGCAGGCTTCCAGTACACCTGGATAGTTTGATAGAACGAGGAAGAAATGAGAAGGAACAGTAAATAAGAAAATTTGTTTAAAAGGAAGGCGGGCCTTTAACCCGTTCAAGCCTGGACTAGGTCCATAAACTATTCGGGTTTAGGTCTATAGAGACGGCTTATTCAGTATATACGTTAAATGGATATTTCCATTATTTGTAAATAATAATAATAATAATAATAATACACAACATTTATTAGGCGCTTAATACGGATGTTTCTAAGCGCATTATTATTACCCTTGGTCATCAGGTACAGGTCAAACCCGCACAATTATCTTGCGCACCGTCTCAACTCCCTGGGGAGCATACTAGCCCAGCTACCCACCGGGTGCTGAAGGCTAATTAACACCTGACCAAGTACCCATTTATACTCCTGGGTAGAGAGCAGCAATTGTGGATTAATTGTATTGCTGAAGAACAAACGGAGTGGGCAGGGTTCGAACTCGGGATCTCGAGATCAGAAAGCGCGCGCTCTACCGATCTTGCCACACCACGTCCACATAAATAAGAATAACATTTACAAATCTGAAATTTTACAACGCCTTCCTGTTGATTACGGTGTTTAATAAAGTGTTCGATAGACCGATTTTAAACTTGTATTCACTTAATATATTGCTTAATAGAACTTAATAGAACGATGCATCAGCAATGTTTGTATGGCCAGCATCCATAAATTGTTATTTACAAATCTCGTTCTCTGTTGATCTTAAAAATTACCTGCAATAGTCGTCTCTCCCATCACCATCCTCGTCCCTCATGTACCAGGTATTGGAGTATCCCGGGTCGAACCATTCCATGGAGGGGTCGGGGGAGGTGTAGGATAAAAGATCATCTCCCTCTGACCCAGCCAGGAGGCAGGAGAAGAAGGGTCTTCCATCAGTCTTGACAATTCTGAAATAGAAACACAGAATAAGGATGACAAAAGTAAAACTTTATTTATATCAATTCTCAGTTGAACTATAAATATAATTGATATATATATACAAATTAAGAGGCAATATACTGTGTTATGAAAAATAGAAAAAGAAGGGTCTCCCCTTTGGCTGAATACATCTGAAATAGAAACATAGTGATTCAGCGATTCTCAGTTTACTTATCAGCAACATCGTTACAAATAGGTGTTATTCTTTGCGTGGTGGTCCTCTTTTCTCTCAGCAAATCTCAATTAAATTATCAGCAACATCGTTAAAAATAGGTGTTTCATCAAAGACTGGTTAAGAAGGCCATTGCGATTTATTTTCGTCATTTGACTGAAACGACATTATGAGCAATCTAGCCACATATGACTCATTGCTCCGTTTCATAGAAAATGTTTTTATTATAAACTTTCTGAATATTATAATGCCAAAAAGAAATCTCTAAAGCAGCTGCAGATATTTTTCAAACATTACATTTTTAGCGAAAAAAAGATGAGAGGAAAGAAATTGCCAATAAAGATGAACATAAGGCCTTTTATACTGGTTGGAATTAAAGAAAACAGATTGTTTTTAAATTGTACATACCGGCAGAAATCGTTGGGGGCGCCCTGCCCTTGCACGTCGACCCATCCGCGGTAGAACTGCATCATACCCCGCTCGCTTATTGAGTACGATCGGGGGAGTAGCTGCCCCTCCTGCGCCATGTTGCTGCCATCGGTACCGGATGCCATTGGTTCGGGTTCAGATTCGGGTTCCGGTTCCGGTGTGGCGGCTTGTGTAGTCGTTGTTGCTGGCGTTGTCACAGCTTCTGTGGTTGGAGCTGGCACGGTAGATGCAACTGTGATACAGCATAAAGAGGAATAAATGCTATTACAATACTATCAGGATCAGAGTAATTTGTAACCAATACTATTGGCATATACTATTTACATGTTATCAGACTCACTGATCCCACCGCTGCCAACATTTTAGTGGCGAGTCAGTTATTTGATGCTGTGGTTGTGGCGGTTTGCGTTGTCGTTATTGCTTGGGTAGTCACCGATTATGTGATTGCAGCTGGCACGGTAGATGCAACTGTGGTGCAACTATAATTTTGAATGTGTCATAAATAACGAACTCGTTATGGGTTCCCTGTAATATATATGACGTCATACTGGAGAGGGCGATAGTGGAACAAGACGCAACCCCCGTGGAACATCTCTCGAAAAAATAGACTGATTATCTGTCTACTGTGATAACACCATGGAGATAAATACATATCATTACAACATTAACATGATTTTATATAGATATATATTTTCAATATATTATGGATTAGAGCCTATATTTAATATTGCCAATGTCTCACGTGATCATTACCTTCATATAGTTATTCCAAAAGGTAGATTTCAGATATTAATCATATACCAGTATCACTTCAATATTCTGCTGAGTGATGTGTGATAGTTTCATAGAAAAGGGAAACTGTGTACTTAGTACAAAATTGTATCACCTAGCTACTGCATATTGATAATTTGATCATGAAAATATCCATAACTAAAATCAACACTAGTTTATTTTTATTTTTCTGTAACCATAATTATGCAAACAAGGTTCAAGGGAAAGGTGACAGATATACCGGTAACTTATTTTCTAAGAATTTGACAAAGTCTATGGATCACTTTAAGTTTACCTCTCTATTGTCTTCAAAATCTAGTTAGGAACAGTATTCACAATATATTTTGTAATTTCAGTGAGTGGTATTTCACATGCCCGCTGTTGAAAATGTTCGCGAGACAACACACACGAGGAAACAGAGCTATACTGATCCCACCGCTGCCACCGTTTCAGTGGCGAGTCGGTAGTTCGCTTGTACCTGTGTACGTTACGGTAGGAGTGCTGAGAAAAAGATACGCTAATGAAAACAGGACTGATATGAGATATTCACCTATTGGCGCCAAACACACCACGCCCATGTCGTTCATCGACGGGAAGTTGCTGCACTGCGCATGGGCAGGCCACGCCCACTGCGATCCCATAATGAACAACGAGCACTCCGTCATGGCTGTTTCGCAAAGCTCCATGCAGGGCGGCACCACCATGGATGCAATATTGCAGGGCGGGTGGTAGAGCGAGCACACGAAGAGCGGGAGGTTGACGGGCGCGCAGCCAGTCGCCATGAGAGGCAGGAACTGGTAGGACGCGAGGTCCGCCTCGGTGGGGGTGGGGTGGCCCAGGAGGTTAGGGTAGACCGAGATCCAGCTCGACCCATCCTCGTTGCGGCACAGATTTGACTCGGCCGCTGTCAGGGATTCATGGTTATTTTGTAAATTTCAAGAGTACACACGAAATGAAGCATACTTTCTCACAAAGTGATTAAAGTCAAAATTAATTTATTGACTAAAACAAAACATGGTCTCACTCTCGGAGACTGAAAACAATATTCAATTTAGTATCAAGCATTAATGCAGCGTACACATCAACAAATTAAAGCATCTCGCTGAGAATGCGTAATGAGATTATGAGACGTTAAACGTCCTAACAAAACATACAAAGTAAAGACTTCACAAGCCTACAATGTACCTATTCTTTCTGCCTTCACAAAGAACAAAAGAATATTCCAAATCAAAGAAACTTAAAAGTCTTTTAAATCACACAACTGTGTGCTGGCCCACAAAATATAATAAACAGAAAAACCTCAAAGTCTTATCTGTAGTCTATACTGGCCCGCCATCGCGAAGCTGCATGGACCAAGCTCGAGTTCTCGCTACGACGCTGCTCGCGACCGACGATGCTCGTGACCGACGATGCTCGTGACCGACGATGCTCCTGACCGACGACTCTCGTGATCGACGACTCTCGTGACCGACGACGCTCCCGACCGACGACGCTCGTGACCGACGATGCTCGTGACAGACGACTCTCGTGATCGACGACTCTCGTGACCGACGACGCTCCTGACCGACGACGCTCGTGACCGACGATGCTCGTGACAGACGACTCTCGTGATCGACGACTCTCGTGACCGACGACTCTCGTGATCGACGACGCTCGGTGATCGACGACGCTCGGTGATCGACGACTCTCGTGACCGACGACTCTCGTGATCGACGACGCTCGGTGATTCCGATTGCACGACTGGTCCCTTCGTGGTCGCCAATAAATGTCAATTTTTGTTTAATCTAAAACAAAGCAATCCAAGAAGAATAAATACCACCAAACTGGAGCATTTCAATACACTAAACCTTCCCCTTAATTTTCCTGTCCAATAAATTCCCGAAATTATTATTTCCAAATTGTACTATCCCAATATCCAATAACGACACGCGGTATGCACGCTACACTATACCGGAATGTCAGTATTCATAATTTTTTTTTTTTTTTCAAAAGACTAATCCAAAAATCACAATTCACCCCGAAAATTACAAAATTCTAAGTCCAATTAATTCCAATAGTCAAATTCCTGTCGAGCCGGGAGTATATAATTATTCCAATGTAATAAACAAACTCTTCTCTTTTACTCCTCGACCAAGCCCCACCAGCAAGGTTCTAACGGCATCACTGCCGTGACTCCACAAAGAGTCACACATGACCAGGAGAAAGATCTCGGCTCTCCTCGACATGCAAAACATGCCATGCATGCACCTGAAGTCAAAACGACCTCGCTGACCACCGCTGGTCAACTGCACTCCCATGTGCGTCAAGTCCAGTTCACCCACCACACAAGAGTGACACTCTCGAAATTCGTCAACTCTCGACTCAAATGGGGATAAACCAGTGCCGGGACTCACACCATCACCAACTTCATGGCCATAACCGACACACGACAAAGGGAAAATAACACTCTCCGTGTCATTATCACCACTCTGAATACAATCATCTGTGACAAACTTTCCACGATTACCACCTCGAGTGTGCTGCAATCTTCCACCATCACACGGACCCAAGTCCACATCAAATAACTCAAACCTCTCAACAGGTTGAGCACAACATGATGAAGATCCATCAGCTACACCCTCCTCTGGTAACTCGGTCTCCGAACACAAATTGAATGTCTTCTCGCCCAAAAGACGTGGATAACCTGGTGTAGACTGAAACTCTACAACCCCACAATGAGAAAACTGATTACTCCCACTTATCTTGGCAGAGGTTGCAACGTCCTCCGGTGCAGACCTGAACTCTATACCGTGAAATGAGGACTCCTCTACATGAATTCTACCGAGTGTGGACCCAACCTCCACACCTCCACAATGAATCAACGACTCACTCGACCGTTCCATCTCAGCAACCAAAGTAAAAGAGGCTTCGTGACCCTCCAGTGAAGACTGAACTTCCTCACCAGCAAATGAAGTCACCTCTCTACACCCTTCAGCAGACTCATTTAAAAACGACTGACCAACCTTCAGTGTACCTACTACACTGATCAGTGGAGACAGTTCTCTTGGAAACGTTCCAGACGCGTCCAGACTAGACCCAGTCTGAAGATACCCATGAGCAGTAGCAGACTCTACACCAGCCAGTTCTGACTCCCTCGCTGAAGACAGACTGAAACCTGTGGAACAAAATCCTGCAGACACCAGTGGAGACCCTTCTCCACTATCTACCACAGACCCACACGCAGTGATCTGAGCAGCTTCCGGTGTAGACTGCAACTCTGCTACAAGGCCCAAAACAGACTCAATCTCCACAACACTTCCCTCGGAAGGTTCAAACAAATCCTCATAAAGAGGACAACCAATTGATTCAATTGAATCATGTTCTGCCGCCACAACGGACGGCTCCACCAGGGGAAACACATCACCCTTAGAAACATTAACGCCGCTAACGGCACACTGATCATCAAAGATCACCGGATTCTGTAAAGAATAATTCACACCAGACTCGATCAATGAGTCGTCAATAAGAAGGTCTAGGTACGCACTCTCAGCTTCAAACACATCTACCCACCTATCGTAACACTTACGCAGGCGAATTCTAAACTGAGACAATGTCTCATCACATCCTAAACGCGCTGACCTAAACCGTTGCAAAAATGCATCTGCATCTGTATGATATTCCTCATCAAACAGATCAATCTCACTATGAGTATAAAGCGCTGGAGAAGACTTTCTCTCTTTAACTTCAAATTCAGCTTGCCAAATTTTAAATTCTAACTGTTCCTTAACATCCGCGCGCAATTCAGCACGGTCCTCTTTTGCTATGACAAATTCTTTTGTAATAAAATGTCGTAACTCCGTACCCTCAAAACCGAACAGCCTACCAATGTCCGCAAATTCCGCAAGCTTCTCAATCACCATAGTGCACATACTCAGTCACACCATCAAAACAACAAAGTCTTACCCATAGAGCAAAGACACTTGACTCGGCCACCGACCGGGGGAAACGATCACCGATGCAGCAGAAGCCACCTCACCCGACCCCATGTCGGATCTGTAAAAAGACAAGTTCAAATAGGAAAACAAACAAAACATCTAACACATGTTAGGAATGTAAAATTAATTACCCAATTACTTTAAATTCCCTATCGAATATTAATATGTCTAATTACTAAACAAAATCTAATCCACAAAACCTAACGAATTCAATTTTCCGTCCCTTCGTGGTCGCCAAAAAAATGTCAGGGATTCATGGTTATTTTGTAAATTTCAAGAGTACACACGAAATGAAGCATACTTTCTCACAAAGTGATTAAAGTCAAAATTAATTTATTGACTAAAACAAAACATGGTCTCACTCTCGGAGACTGAAAACAATATTCAATTTAGTATCAAGCATTAATGCAGCGTACACATCAACAAATTAAAGCATCTCGCTGAGAATGCGTAATGAGATTATGAGACGTTAAACGTCCTAACAAAACATACAAAGTAAAGACTTCACAAGCCTACAATGTACCTATTCTTTCTGCCTTCACAAAGAACAAAAGAATATTCCAAATCAAAGAAACTTAAAAGTCTTTTAAATCACACAACTGTGTGCTGGCCCACAAAATATAATAAACAGAAAAACCTCAAAGTCTTATCTGTAGTCTATACTGGCCCGCCATCGCGAAGCTGCATGGACCAAGCTCGAGTTCTCGCTACGACGCTGCTCGCGACCGACGATGCTCGTGACCGACGATGCTCCTGACCGACGACTCTCGTGATCGACGACTCTCGTGACCGACGACGCTCCTGACCGACGACGCTCGTGACCGACGATGCTCGTGACAGACGACTCTCGTGATCGACGACTCTCGTGACCGACGACGCTCCTGACCGACGACGCTCGTGACCGACGATGCTCGTGACAGACGACTCTCGTGATCGACGACTCTCGTGACCGACGACTCTCGTGATCGACGACGCTCGGTGATCGACGACGCTCGGTGATCGACGACTCTCGTGACCGACGACTCTCGTGATCGACGACGCTCGGTGATTCCGATTGCACGACTGGTCCCTCGTCGACGAAGTATAGTGCCCCTGGCACCCGCAGAAACCTGCATCTTTCTGGATCCGAATTTCCGGGTCCAACCTCAAGGGTACGGCTATATGAAAGAACAATAAATTGTCACAACATCTCCACAATCATGTGAACTGTTTTGCAGCTAACAATGGTTAACATTTATATTCATTCTTTTCATCTGCCAAGTAAGTAAATTCGACCTCAATAATATCAGTAGTGGAACATAACATTTCACAATAGCAATTATGAAAATATATATATCGCAGCCAATAATTCAAACATTAATGGCGTAATTAATTAATAACAAAGGTTTATCATAAATTAAACCGGTTAAGATTGTAAAACTAAAGCTTCCGGTATTCTGCAAATCAATTGATAATTTCAAACTAACAATCTCCAATTTAGAGGCTAATTCTCAATTATAAACACCAACTCCCGCCTGGTTACTAATTCTAACAACTTGAAATCAATCTATATAATTATCTCAGTTATAAGAATATATCATGTACATCTTACACATGAAATGACTTAGAACATAGAAGTCAAACTTCTGAATTATTTTCCGTTTCAGAATGTTCACGAAATCATTAATCACCATATAAAAAATAGTTGAATTTTCCTTGTCATATGTAATCAATATACATCAAAGACAGCGTTTACATTTAGAATTAATGTCCATGACATTATATAATTAATAATCACAATGGCAAACTGACTGTTTAATTCAGCGCCAAATTGATATGCCATCCTATAAACATATAACAAACATTTGCATGATTAAACTTGCACAATATGTATCTGTCTTTTCCTTATAGCTATTCAAATTATACAAAGGAAAATAAAATGACTTACAGTTACTCTCTCCAATGACCCGCATGAGTTCGGGGGATTGTAGCCACCGCTGTGCCGGAGACCGCGCCCATCTTGGTAGCCGAAGTCTTTGTCTGGCTCTGGGTAACACAAGTCATCATCAGCATCAGCACTCAAAGCACCCCTCACAACTCACGATCTCAATGATCTTCACTCGATCATGGTCTCTTGGCTAACTGATCAAACTAGCACCATCACACCACTCACAAGAACATCAAACCACGCCTATAAGTCTACACATCACGTGATATAAATAGCGGCAGGTCCTCGCGCAAGCCCTATGATCATTCCATGATCGCTCAACCATTTACGGCTAAACATACACCATTGCATACTATATGATCACGCGTGTTGCTATGACAGACTACCTGTGCAATCGCCCCACACACTCAATACAATACTACCCAAAACACGCCACTAAGGCACTGACAATAGTCTATACAAGCCACTATTCCTAGCAACGCATCTAGCAACGGTAATCTATCCACTCAAGCAAAGTAAACAGCCTAGTTCACCAGCCGAACGACATTCTAAAAGACAATAGGACCCCTATTTATAGTTAACCACTCAAGTCACCATAAAAGAACACCATCTATAAAGTGGTCTTGTAAATCTCAAAACGATTCACGCAGTTTCCTCAAGAAAATAAACCTATATCAACACAACAAACGTTGGCATCCTCCTTTCCTTGACAACATTTTTTTTTAACATACAAAATATTTTTAACACCTGCCAATACTTGTATAGGCAAACATACTTTGTCCCGATCTCTCGTGACAGCCGCCACACATGTTTCTAAAGAAAAAAAAGGACAACAAAGCTAATAAGAGGCATATATATTAATAGGTGTGTGAAACTATAGTAACTAATAATTGTGTCCACCTTATTTAGGAGACAGTTAAACAACTGTTGTTTTTTATTAAGGTGGACGCAACTATTATAGGGGCATAAGGAGTAAATGTACAGTGATATTACCATACCATGTGCAGAGTATAATTGATTCAAAACAATATGTTACCTGCTAAAGATTGTCAATCATATTTATGGTAAATTGCCTTAATAGAATATAAAACACATGTTGATGGCAGACAAAAAAAACATCAATACCCTGTTTTAATAATAATACTTATCAGCTTTGTAAACATAGTGTATCCTATCATTGAGAAATCATCTTCATTTATTTGTAGAAAAAATAGCCTATTGTCTACTTACTTGGTGTGTCAATATTCATAGGTTGCATTTCGTTGCCAAGGCGACAGTTGTAAGTGCCTGCATTGTCCGCGGATAGTGACGTCACGGTCAGGACCGTTGTATCGGTGCCTAGATCCTCTGCATAAACCATAGCTCCTGAACGAAATACACAACCATCCAATTACTATTAATGCGACGTTTTCATTTGAAGCAAGAAGGACTACGTAGCATCTGACACTTTATTTGATAAACACATACAAACAAACAAAAGGCAACAGCAGACTAAAAATTGGTTATAACAAATGATGATAATGATAATAACGGTTAGCAATATTCCCATATCCTAGAATGATGTGTTTATGCTGTTTCCTTTGCATTCATGTTAGGACTGTTGAGCATGTTCTGAGGAACAAAATGAATATAACACATGATTATTTATGGACTTAAATGTCCATCATAAAATGTTACACTGTTACGAGTATATATTAACACTATACATTAATATTATCACCCCGATACACACTGTAATTATTCCCGCATACAAACTGCACATGTCCCACTCCGAAGGGAGTATTCCAGCTCTTCATTCCGCCTACCTTCAGATTTCATTGGTACAGGGTCACCCTCAGGGTTCAGCCACGTTGGTCGGCCATCGGAATCAGACGAGCAGTACGCCGTAGCCATAGATCCAAACTCAGTCTCAACTGACCCACGGCCATCTCCGGTTGTCGGGTTCACTATTAAACCCTCTGTTAAAAAACAAACAAAACAAAACCATAATTCAATAACACATTCAAACCACCTGAATATAAAAGTCACCACAAAACCAATTTTCTTCTTGCCCTTCTTCCCAATTCCCTAGCTAATAGCAAGGGGGTGTTTCACAAAGCAATATGTTGTCATCATGACAAATTTGTCATAATGACAGATTTTTATGGTGGCATTCGAAGGACATTTCGGCCTAAATTTTGTCCCAAACTTTTTGGCAAAAGGTCCCCGTAAAAACACAATACAAATTTGTCATTATGACAAATTTGTGATGATGAACAAATATTGCTTTGTGAAACAAACCCAAAACGAAAACGTATATCTAACTACATATCTGTATACCTACCTTTCTTTCATATATTTCGTTATGATTTCATTCATCTAAATTAGTATTTATCTATCAAATTATCTATCTATCTATCTATCTATCTATCTATCTATCTATCTATCTATCTAGCTATCTATCTACCTTTCTATCTATATTATCTCTCTATCTATGTGTATATTTTCCTTTTTACTAATTTCAATTGATATGCATTGTTATCTTACCATTGCTAAACTAAAGCAATTTCTGCCCACAGCTTCGACCGATGGAAACATTTCACAGTCCATGGTATCCGGCCACTGGAAGCCAAACTTGTTCATCAGGGGCTCGCATCCTTGTCGTGCAGATTTGCAAAGCTCTCGGCACGGTGGCTTAATCCCTAGAAGAAAAGGATTAACATTATATGAATATTTATAATCCCGTCCACTCAAGCCCTTACAAGATATATCGTCATCATCAAGCTCAGGTGGCGCTGCAAAACACTGGTCTTCACGAGAGCACGCCATGCAACTCTGTCTTCTGCCAAGTGTGTTGCACGTACCCTTCAAGATATATAGGGTAACATTATACAAGGACACACTCTTTGCAGTCCGTGGTTTCCGGCCACTGGAAGCCGAATTTGTTGATCAGCGGCTCACACCCTTGCCGTGGAGATTTGCAAAGCTCCCGGCATGGTGGCTTGATTCCTAGAGGAGATGGGAAACATATAAAATATCTACACTCAAATGTACCTCTACATGAGGGAGATAAATACATTAACACATTCCACTTATGGTAGCCTCACTAGAATGACAGGATCCACTAACTAACCTATCCAGGATTTTGACTTGATATTGAACTTGACCAAGTGTTGCCTACCTCGAGGGATTGGAAGCAATGTACACGGTGGATCATAAAGAGGTGGCACAAGAACGGCTGAATGGGCTAATGTAATTGTAGTGGTTCAGTTTCTTAATGGAGGTGGTAAGTGGAGCTCGACGCCTGTCTTGGGGGGAACATCCGTCATAACACAGACTGTTCAAGGTAGAAGCTAATATTAATAACCTACACATCCAAGACTTTGCCGAGATGCGTTGCCTACATTTAGCCGGCTAGATAGCCGCTGTGTACATGGTAGAGCATAGAGGGAGGTCACAAATAATTGGATTTGTATAAGGTATTATCGTGCTATAGATAGTCGTTGCATATATATCCTGTGGGCAATGTAGCCTACCTTGTGGGCTTGGAAGCCCAGTGCATGGTGGAGCATAGAGGGAGCAGAGGAACGGCTGCAGGTCTGCTGAACACTGAGTGCCGATCAGGGGTAAGAACTGGACCGCTTCAGAGCTGGCGTCCTCCTGCGTCGCCTGCTGAAGAAGGTTGGGGTACTGAACCATGTTGTAGGCGAAATCGCGACAGAGGGGGATCGTTAACGGCTCACAGTGTTCTAAGACACATAACACAAAGAAAAGAACGATTATTCTAAGACAACTGATGCAAAGGAAATAATGATCATTCGAAAATTAATATTAATGTGATGTGTAATATGTGCAATGGCATTTATCTGTAGGCAATATATTTCGTTCAGGGTGATGATCTATTCATTCCCCTCCTGAACAAAACATCTTTCCACAGATCTACGCAAGTAAAATTAGAAAGATTTATTTAAAATATATAGGGAAACTGACCAGAAATATATAATATGAATGAAAAAGAGCAAGGAAAATTGGGTTTTCTGGGATTCGAACCCGAAACCTCCCGATCGCGATTGCTAGACTGGTGCTCTTCCAGCTGAGCTATAGAAAGCCGATTTTCACTGCCCTTTTTCATGACATTATAAAGAGATAAAAGTCTCTGCGGGAGGTATAGTGACAGAGAGATGAGAGGAGTAGGGAAATGGTTGCGCCTCTATGATCTATTACTTGAATTATGGGATAGGTGAGATGAGGTAAGATGAATACAGTGTAATAGGAACTGCATTGGCCCCTTGCATCACCCCCTGCTTGTGTGGCCTATGAAGTACGTCAGAGCCAGTGAAAAATACACAGGGGCTTCTAGCGATTTAAACGGGTACATGTCATGATGGCTTATTGGTATAGAGTGCCCGTCTCATGCATGGGAGGTGTGGGTTTGCACCCTGGCCGGTTCATACCAAAGACTATACTGTACTTATTCTAGATGGACGCTCGGCGCAAATAGAATGGCGTAGGAAACTAATTCATCATGATAATAACATTAATATTATGCAAGCCCCGCTGGTACAGGAGTGTTCTATTACTGGAGTGGTTTCCCTGGTAAAATAAAACATTATTGGTACATATACTTACGTATGTAAGACTATGCTAAGCAGAGACGTTTAATCTTGATGAGTTTTAAAGGGAACCAACACCCCAACAAAATATACATGAAAGATACATTTGTAGTAGTCCATTCCATCAACAAGATAAGAAAAATAGGTTCCAGTCTTCCAGACAAATTATATAATTGGATAACGCATCACCATACTAAAGCATGACTTGTGTTCATGGGTCTGCAGACGAAGACATTATTGTCTAGGATGAACGCTCCAAACGTACGCGTGAATAGAATTGGCGCTCTCGCAGACGTTTGGCGCATACGGATCCATGAGGCCATGTTTGTTCCGTAAGCGGTGGGAATTAATTGTATTATTTATGAATTACACAACCCTTACCAAAGGGCTGGCATATGTTTAATATCACACATATACAAAATATACAAAACATATAATTTTGTGTTATTTTTGCCTGGTGGTCCCCTTTTAACCTGCCTGTGGGCAGACTACTTGAAGAAGAAGAAAATTACCATAACCAGTAAACTCTGGGATGACAGCGTCCACAAACTCGCTCTTTCCCCATGCATTGACGGACCGGACCATGACCACGTAGCTCGACGGCGTCATGAACGTGTCGATCATAGCCATATTTTCAGCATCCTGGATGAACACCATTCCTTCATCGTCGCCGAGGACGTTGTAGTACTTTACCTCGAGGCCATCGACGCTGACGCCGGCGATTTCGGGCTGCTGGATGAAGAGCTTCGCCTGGGAGACCGTGGGCCTCGTCGTATTCATGATCATGGGCGGGGCTGGGGCACGGAGGTCTGTATAAGAGGAATAGGGATTTAGAATAACATTCTGACACATACTATTAAGTGAACCTTCGTTACTTCTTTCTCGAAACATAAATTGGAAGGACAAGTTTTTACATCAGTTTAACTGTCTTATTAAACACGGAACACCTTTATATTACAGTCAAACTTGTTCTTGAAACCCCTGTATATAAAGACCAAAATATATAAAGATCCAAATAGAACACTAATTTGTATTTCTTTAATTGGAGGCAATGTACTTGACGAACAACCTTTCTACTGTATAGAGACAACGTGCTTCCAAAGACCACTATTTATGTATCCCTTGGCTGTTGTTTTATACACAGGTTTCAGTGCAGCTGTAGTCGATTCAAGACTCGGACTCGCTATTGATGGTCTCGTGACTCGGACTCGGAGCCGAGTCCCTATGTAAAACATATGGGAACATGCTATTTCGTTGGGGACTCAGACTCGAAACTTGTGGACTCGACTACAGCACTGACAGGTTTAATTGTTGATAATGTTTAATATGATACAAATATACGGTATGGGTCTACTCGCCCTAGGTTGAGAGCCTTCATCGAGTCCTACACAACATACAATATTACACACAAACGATGGATTAAAAGTTATCAATGGCACTTTGATAAATGATCGATCAAATATGCAATATTATAGTCTTTTCTGCACACTGACATAACTGAGTGATGTAGGTAAGTTTCTTTACACATGACTGTCATATGCCCAAGAAATGAGTGGAAATGCAAAGTGCTATTATCTAACCAATTGTCATATGTGTGTATACAGTTAAATAATCCTCATTAATGTCTAAATTGAAAGATTAATATCTCTAAAACTAAGTGGAAATTTGAAACTAGATGGATCTTCGACTGCGCGCAGTCAAAAATTATGCCTCCGCTATCACGCGATTTTAATATCAAGCCCAAATTAACATGCACTGAATTATTTAAAAAAATATTGTTCATATATTTTGAATCATGTGACCTTGACCACATGACCCCAAGCTTTGATGGCTATACATTGGCTCCCTAAGAAACATTCAGGTACCAAGTTTGACTGAAATCTAACATTTAGTTTTGGAGATTTTGCAATTACAAGCTTTTTTGCATGTATAATGAGTCCTGTGACCTTGACCTCAACCTCATGACCCAAACTTTTATGGCTATATTTATTTATGGCCAAGTTTGATTGAAATCGGACATTTAGTTCTTGAAATGTTGCCATTACAAGCCATTTTCGCATATATATTGAGTCCTGTGACCTTGACCTTTGACCTCATTTTCCCCCAAAACTATTCAGATCATTGCCATCCCGATATGTACACTCACACCAAGTTTGAAAGTGATCCGTCAACCGGTTCATGAGATATCGCGAGAACGAAGCATTTTTGCACATCTATTGAGTCCTGTGACCTTGACTTTTGACCTCATGAACCCTAAAAACTAATCAGATCATTGCCACCCCAATATGTACACTCATATCAAGTTTGAAATTGATCCGTCAACCGGTTCTTGAGATATCGCGAGAACAAGGCATTTGTGCATATATATATATAGAGTCATGTGACCTTGACCTTTGAACTCATGACCCCTAAAATCTATTCAGATCATTGTCACCCCAATATGTACACTCATACCAAGTTTGAAATTGATCCGTCAACCGGATCTTGAGATATCGCGAGAACGAAAACGGGACGTACGTATATGGACGGACGGACAACCCGAAAACATAATGCCTCCTGCCACTTTGTTGGCGGAGGCATACAAACCAAAACGGTTCCCATACGTCTGTAAGGTAGAGGAAAACAGTCAGAATTGCAAGCTAGTCATACGTTCATAGCTAGAGGAAAAGAGCGAGTCATGAAAGAACCTCTAGCGTTGCAAAGCAAAATTGGTCAATTTAGACTAACTTCATCCCTCTGAGAAAGAATGTAAAGGTCCAGTCCCATACTAACGATTTTCAGGCGAAACGATTTGACGTTCGTCGAGAAAATCGCTGAGGTCGTGTTGCATCGTATTATATCGTATCGGTTCTTCCCCAAAACCATGGGCGTAGATTTGTCATTGATACCCATTCAACTGGGGGGGGGGGGGGGGGGGGGTGATCTATTCATTCATCCCCCCTGATGAATGGGTATTACGTAAGTCGCTACGCCCAAGCCCAAAACTGTGGCTAAATCGAGTTGAATCGTTCTAGTAAATCGTTGCGAGTCGCCGTGAAAATCGTCAGTATGGGACTGGGCCTTTACAGGTTTATAGCCCGACCTTGAATGAGGAGAAAGCTGTGCTAATGTTAATGTTGTGTATGAAAGGGTGCATCTTTCACACAGTGGTGCAAAGCCAGGTCAGTTGTATTCTGTATTTGTTCTAGACTTACCTTGCACTCCTTCGAGATGCGTCTACATGTCTCCTTGCATGGCATAATGGCCTCACCAGTAGCAGGGTCACATTTGGGCATGTATGCTCCACAGATAAGTGGGAGCACGTCTGCAGAACAGCCGGAAAGCACAAGACCCTATATAAAAAAAAATAAAATCATAATTTTGAAGTTAGAAATGAATATGACAGAGTGCAATTGATGATGATGCAGTCTACACCTCTTTTATAATGTTTGGTTATATTTGTTTAGTGTTTACTATAATTTTGGACAATATAGTCCAGTCAATATATGGTCTTGACCTTGGCAAAATTGCAACACGGGATTTTTTTTCGGAATTCTGTTCAGGAAACTCCCCTTAACAACCAAAAAAAAGTCCCAAGAAATCGAAGTTGCGGAAAGTGGATAATTTGCATAATATGCAAATTAGGTATTGTTTGAATGTAAAAATATTAAATTAGTTGTTTAAAAATATTTAAGTACTATATTGACGCCAGAAAAGTATGGCAACCCAATATTAGGATCATAAAGTACACGATGAACGCATACCCGTACTAGTAATTACTACATAATTTGCATAATATGCAAATTAGGTATTGTTTGAATGTAAAAATATTAAATTAATTGTTTAAAAATATTTATAACCTATATTGACGCCAGAAAAGTATGGCAACCCAATATTAGGATCATAAAGTACACGATGAACGCATACCCGTAATAGTAATTACTACATAATTTGCATAATATGCAAATTAGGTTTTCCCCCAAAATCAAATATTCCATATTGTTGAACAAATAGACTTGATCGAGTGGATGCAAATGATAAAGCCTTTATATTTTTAAGGTCAGATATGAAACAGGTTAGGGTGGCACTCGATCGAAACGTTAGCATGAAAGTACTTTGCATAATATGCAAATGAGCTATAGTTTGATTGGATCAATATGAAGTTATGTATTGCTTAAAATCTAGATGCACTATCATAGCCAGAAGAGTGTGCACATCTAGTATCAAAAGCCAATATACCATAACACACGGTGACACGTATATCAGTTCAACATAATTTGCATATAATTTGCATAATATGTAAATTAATGTCCACAAAAATAGTAAAATATTGCACATTTTTAAATCAAAAAACGGACTTGTTGAGTGATAAACAAACGATAAAACCTATATTTTCAGGTCAGTAGTACCAAGTATTTTTGTGAGACATCCTACCAAAACAGTAGGCCTGTAATTAAAGTGCTTTGCATAATATGCACATGAGCTATTGAAACGGTTGCTGATAATTTTAGTTTTTATGTAACTTTGCATTTACAAATGAATGAAAACTATAGGCTACAGAATGGTAATCAATTTGTACCAAGTTCAACGAACACATCTATAGTCCAGTCAATATCTATATAGGGTCTTGACCTCGGCAAAATTGCAACATGGGAATTTTCTTCGGAATTCTGTTCAGGAAACTCCCCTGAACAACATAATACAAGTCCTAAGAAATTTAAGCTACGGAAAGTGGTTTAATTTGCATTATAAATATAAGCTAAATATAATTTGTATATTTCTGAAATGCGGTGAGGGGTCATTTTCTATCTAGGAATAGCACAATATTGATAAAAACGATTATACTAGGGTAATTTAGGGCAAGGCATTCATTAACGGTGCTCATTTGCATGTGTCGTATAGGCAACGCCCTAAAAGCCAAGATGGCTGCCCCTAATTTGCATATTTATGAATATTATTGGTATTAAGTGGTTACAGCATCTAATGAGCAATCATTCCGGATTATTATTTTTCATTCATGTTCTAAATATGTAGTGAAGCTAATTCAGATTAGTTGCCACCTTGGAAACCTCTATCAATGCATATAATTTGCATAATTTGGTTATTTACCTAGTTTGCATATTTCCCCAAATTGAGTATATTGGGAGCCCGGAAAGTAAAAATTACAAGTTATACCACTTTTCTAAGGTTTTGGGTGGCAACAAGTCCATTTTTTATACTTATTTTCCATACAGCACCATGGCAACCTTCTTAAATCCAAGATGGCTGCTCCCCACATTTTCACATGTAATGATACACAACTTCATTCTGTTGGTTATATTAGAACAATATTATAATTTTTGGACTCAATTATTCGAATACGCAATCGGAATACTTAAATTGCAATGTGCTAACAGTGAACAAATTATGCAAAAAAAATGCCGTTAAAGTGGCAAATAGCATTATCTCCTTTAAAATGCCAAAGACGGCCATCTTAGATTTATGTGGGTTGCCAAGGTGATACGTTGAATCAAGTATCATAAATGGATTTCCTGCCCCCCAAAACCCTGGAAAAGTGGTATTGCACGTCATTTTTACTTTCCGGGTTCCCAATATACTCAATTTGGGGGAATATGCAAATTAGGTAAATAACAAAATTATGCTATTTATATGCATTGCAATAGGTTGCCAAGGCGGCAACCAAGCTGAAGTATCTTTGATATACATTTAGAACATGATTAAAGAAAAAATTACTATAATTATTGCTTATTAGAGGCTGTAGCCAATGAAAACCAATAATATTCATAAATATGCAAATTAGGAAGCAGCCATCTTGGATTTCAGGGTTTTCTCCATATGGCACTCGCAAACGAGCACCGGAAATGGATTCCTTGCCCCAAAATACCTTAGAATATTTGTTTTAATTACTAGCGTACTATTCCTAGATAGAAAATGACCCCTGACCTTATTTCATAATTATGCAAATTTGCTAATTATCTTTATAATGCAAATTAAACCACTTTCCGCAACTCCGATTTCTTGGGACTTTTTTTTGGTTGTTAAGGGGAGTTTCCTGAACAGAATTCCGAAAAAAAATCCCGTGTTGCAATTTTGCCGAGGTTACCCCCTTATATATGCTAGATTGACTGGACTAATAGGGTATAAGCAATGCGCCTGTTCCGTCATTGCACATGTAAAATAAGAGACACAAATCACTTTAAGATGATTATACCCATGTACCGCTCCATTTATGAATGGGGTGGTGACAATGACAATGGTAGTTCGAAGTCCAATTTTTCAACTCTTGCAGCTGGTTAATTTACTCATGTTGTATTTGTGTGTAGTTCAGAACGTGAGCAGATCTTCACTGAATGAGTAATGTGTGTGTGTGCTTTAAGTGCGTGTCGTACGCGAGTATTCGTGCGTGTGAGTGTGAGCGTTTTTGTATGGGGGGGGGGGGGGGGGGGGGAGAGTGGTGGTGGTGGTGGTGGTGGAGAAGAAGGGCTTTTCTCTTTGTATTATAGAATAATCTCACATTTGTGTGCATTATGATTATTTTCGTCTAAGAATACAATAAGTAAAGTTACTGTATATAGAAAATATAAATTGCATGCAATTTTGAATTGTATTTTCATTAATTGTAGGTGTAATATGGACAGGGAGTGCTCAATATCAATTTGGAAGTCCCTTGCCTGAGTAGATCCAGGTAATCTACGTATACAACAAACTGTAACATATTAACGTTTTGTGGAAAGATATTTTCTTTGAAATTTTGACAAATTTAGAAACAAATTTCGGTTTGGGTGTAAGTCTGTAAAATTATGGATAAGGAACATTATAATTATTTTGAAGGTCCCCTACTCTGAGAAGCTATGTCACGATATAGTCACAAGAGGGCGACATTAATCAAACAAAGCTAGATTGTTTGGGAAATGAGACTACGTATACAGTATCTTTTGGGGTGTGCTCGCTATGCATAAGGACCGCTATTGATTGATCGAAAAAGGATTAAGTAGTCATAATCTAAGAAAAGGGTCGCTATTGATAATTCCATGAAGGGGGGATAGTCACTATTAATAAGTGTCGCTATTCATAATGTAAGACAAGGGAAGCTTTTTATAATACGAAATCAGGGTCACTATTCATGATGTAAGAAGAGGCCCGGTATTCATAATACAAAATCAGGGTCGCTATCCATAATGTAAAAAGGTGATCGCTATTCTCTCATTTTGTACTATGAATA
>JBAMJV010010279.1:5000-23090 GCA_037951105.1 Echinarachnius parma | reverse complement strand
CGCGCGTCACCCGTACTGGGCGTGAATCGGTAGCCCGACCGCAGCCCGAACGCAGCGAAAGTTCCTCGTGCACTAAAAGTGCTACGGATTGTCTGCGTGCTCCCAAATCCGTACTGAGGCGGTACTCACCACGTACGGATACCCAAATTTTGCCCACGTTTTTGCAAGTAGACAGCACGCACTTGCAAGTACGGCGGGTTGTGACCACGGCTTTCCACGGGCGTCGATCTGTCATTGATACCATTCAACAGGGGGATGATCTATTCATTCACCCCCCCCCCCCCTCCCTCGTGATGAATAGGTATTACGTAAGTCTCTACACCCATGGACAGTTCAAAAACGGAAAGCGGCGATCTTCACAACGAAGCGATACGAGTCGCAACGAATTACAACGATGTGGAACGACTTGACACGAATATGCAGCGGTAAATATAATGATTTTTCGTGAAAATCGTCGTGGCGTGGCGATTGTTTTGAACAGTTGAAGACGGCGATTTTGGTTCCGCTTTCACGATTTTCTTCACGATGCGCAACGGTTTTGGGGGAAGAACCGATACGATGTAACACGATGCAACACGACCTAAGCGATTTTCTCGAAGAATGTCAAATCGTTGCGATTCGCCGTGAAAATCGTCAGTAGGGGACTGGGCCTTTACATACCCTAATTATACATCAAATGTCATTGAAGGGGTCATATTATTTCATGTTCAAGTTCCTCTTTGGTGCGACCCAAGTTCCTCTTTGGTGTGACTCTATCACTTGCGCGTTGTACGAGGTTCATACCAACAGAATCGTCCCTTGATAATTCAGAAGTTTTACGGGAAGACATATCACCTGTGCTTTGGAGAACAGTTTGAACTGTTTGTCAAAATTCATCATCTTAAATCATGTAAGTACAAGTTTGCTTCCATTGGATTCATGTTACGCTGTTATAGTCATATTCCTACTCATACTAGTCAAGTGTGTACAAATGAATGTGTGCTGGTTTGCATTGTATCCTATGACCGGGGGTAATATTATCATTGTAAAGCACTTGGAGATGATTATCAATCATATTAGGCCCTATATAAATCGAAACATTATTATTATTATTAATTTTGTTTGCACAGGGAAATATATATTATTGTTTCAGAATCGGCTCGCATTCGGCAGATTTTTCACATTTATACAAATATTGTGTGGATAAATGTAATCGTTAGGACGGTTAGGATTAAAAAAAAACACTTTAATGGCAAATTCATTGGAAAAGGTGTATTATATTTCAAAGAAAGCAAACTTTTTAGAAGGGAGGGCCATATTATTATGGCACCCTCTTTCCACCGGCTGTCCCTCGTTCATATCATACAACGATACGGAATCGCATCGCCACAGTTACACGGAAATGCGTATTTTGTCGCCCGCCCACAGCATGCATGCAGGTGTTCAGTCAGAATGCAACTCAGCCCGATTCCACTGTATTTATTCATATCGTATTCATAGATTTCCGAACCGCACGCACCAATGAGCAAAGCAGAGGGGTATTATTTTGAGCTTCATGGAACCTTAACATAGTCTTTAATGAATGAATGTGGTATCAAATGTTAGAGGAATAATCATATTTTATGTCTATCATAATTAATCAAGTATTAAATCAAATTTTACCAGTGCAATTTGTTGTCAAATATCACCAAAAAATAATAAGTTCAGAGGTGAAAAATAACAGTTTATGCTTCTTGCGTCTCATTGATTTTATAATCATTGTAAAGCATGTTTTATACTCTTTCAGGATACGTAGGTTTTATTTTGTTGCGTTGGATAATCGGGTCAGGAGCCAAGAAAATACCACTCGGGTACAAATTAAGAACAACTAAAATGCGAACGAGCATTCCCATTGGATGGTACGAAGGGGTGTGTTTGAAGCGGGCCAGTTCAATGTCCAATGTTCAATGTTCAATGTTTTATTTCTCATGTCACCCTGTCGTAGGGTATTGAAGAAAATCACATTTAGCACAATATAACAAATATATACAGATATATATACACATATTCAAAACAATATATCACAAAATATAAGAAAACTAACATGTAACATAAAACAAACAGGAAGTAAGTTAATTGCAAATTTTAAATCGATCCAAAATATAAACTTTAGAAAATGTGAAGATCATTGAGATGATAAACTCGGTCTTGTCAAATTTAATTTCCCTATACCTTTACTAAAAGGTGATATTACTTTAAGGGTGAAACCGCTATGCAATGATGACCAAATAAATGAACAGTGATACTGACAAGTTAGCAGGAAACTATTAATAATAATCTAAAGTAAGTTTGTAAAAATGAACTATTCCAGAATTAATATAGTAATATACTTAACTTTCATAATTATGGGGGCTAAATAATCATTATAATATGGTGTGAAGACGATATTTAGCAAACAAAGACAAGTAAATAAAACGCAATCGCAATATTTATAATAATAATAAAGAAGTACAAGAAAGAAAACAAGGTCAATCGCAAGCTATGAATTGACCAAGGAAATGTTACTATCAAGAGAATGCACAACGGATATTGAAATATCAATGCAGTAGAGAAAAAAAAAAAACAAGAGCAAAAACTATTTACATACAACAAAGGTACTTGTTCAGATCATGCAGTAAACGTGTGCATCAACATATTATAAATGACTATAATACTTTCCAAGTTACCACTATTCGTCAATTTGAAGGATAATCATACATACTACAAATCAGCGTTGTGGCTGCAGACTTTAACTATTTCTTATAGAGTGCCATTATGATACAACACAATTTTGATACATTTGCTAATTCCCTATGATTTACACTATTAAATAACTGACTCATTTTCATTACATTCGGTCTCACTCTATAGTATGACTTTATAAAGGTCTTTCTTTCATTATCTAGTACTGGACATTCAAATAGATAATGAAATTCATCCCCTAATTTATTATTGTTACAAAGCTCGCATATGCGATCCTTTCTTTCGATTCCATTATATCTTCCAGTTACTACAGGCAATCTGTGATTTCCACATCGGAGCTTTGCTAAAGCAATTCTCAATGAGGGCGGCATTAATATCAAATATGGTTCCATAATTACCTTACTTTTAAAAATTCGGTAATTTAAACAACATGTACTATCGTTAATTTTACAGTGCCAATTTTGAGAATATGTATCACTTAATCTTAGTTTAAGGGCTGATTTCACCCATGAACTACTTACTTTTTCATATTCATACCACAAATTTGACATACCTAATTCATGCAAAACAGTATGTACATATCGAGTCCATTTAGAGGAAAATATATCATTATCTCGCAGGAGTTTCAAAATATTACACACTGTCGTTGAATACTTGACTTCTTTACCAGATATAGTTCTAAACCAATAGTTAACCATTCTTTCTTTTAAGTTCAAGTTTTCAAGTTTATTTTTTCCACATCTGAGTAAAAACAATGTAAATACAGAATACAGAGTAAAATACATGTATACAATAAAAATATATACATTTAAGAAAAACATCAATAAAAAGAAGAGGAAGCAGTTTACGAGTATGCAAGAAGAAAGGCACAACTAATGATACTTCAAACCGACCTAATTCACCCAGTGCCATGCTATTCATCGTACTTTTTCTCAATCTTAACAATTGCTTACAATATTGTGCATGCAAGGCCTCGATCTGCGCAATATTTTCAAAACCCCAGACTTCACTTCCATAAATAAGTACGGGCACCACTATCCGATCAAAAAGTTCTACCTGTATGTCTAAAGGAAGTCTTAACTTCCGAGATTTTATTATCAGACTATACATAGCTCTTTTAGCTTGAGTAATTTGCTTGTTCTGGGCTTTTTTGAACGTATTGTTATAATTAAACACTACGCCCAGGTATGTGTACTCATCAACCACCTCTACTTCTTCTCCGTCAAACATAAACGGTTCATATTTTTTTACTTTTCCTTTAGAAAAAATCACTACTTTCGTTTTACTAACATTAACTTTTAATAACCACAATTTACAATATTCACTAACGGCATCCAATGCTGATTGTAATTCACGTTCATTGGTTGCTAAAACTATCGTATCGTCTGCATATAATAATGAGAAAAGTTTCATAAACACTTCAATTCCATTATTGGACATTGCACTTTTTATTTTTTTGGGCAACAAATCAATACCGGGATATCTATCTTTAATAAATAATTCAAAATCATTTATGTACAATGCAAAAAGTAAGGGGGATAAATTCTCCCCTTGTCTAACGCCAATGTTGCAACTAAAGTAATCAGATCTTTGAGAATCTTTCACAACACATGATTTCAAATTTGCATACATATTATGAATGACTTTAAATAGTTTTCCTCGAATGTTTTGCTGTAAAAGTTTACACCAAAGTAATGTTCGATCTATCGAATCGAATGCCTTTTTGTAATCTATAAAGGCACAGTATATTCTTTTTCTGTGAGATAAATACAAATCTAGGATCGAATGAAATACAAATACGTGATCTACAGTCGAATATCCCTCTCTAAAACCTGTTTGTTCCTCACCGATTAAATAGTTCTCATTCAAAAATGTACTTAATCTATTATTTATTATTGATGTAAACAATTTCCCAATACAACTTAAAAGTGTAATTCCACGATAATTGTCAGGGTCGTTCGGCGACCCTTTCTTTTTATAAATTGGGCAAATTAAACCTATAGTCCAATCAGTTGGTATAATTCCAGTGTCCAAAATGATATTAAACAATTTAGTGATTACTCTAATTAGAGATTCATTACTATTCTTTAAACATTCATTTAATATTAAGTCTATGCCACACGCTTTATTATTTTTTAACTTTTTAATCTGACAAACGACTTCTTCGTCACAAATCGGTTTATTAAAATTATAATTGTCGTTTGACACTAAAGCATATCGATCAAAAGAAAAATCCTCCTTTTCATCATATTCATGTAATGTATCTTTTTTATTCAAATCCCTAAAATGGGATTCAAATGCTGAAATACCAATTGTATTTTTTTCCTTTTTATCTTTTACTTTTAAATTTAATATTTTCCAATATTCTTTCGGATCTTTTGATTTTAGAGCACGAAGCTTCTTATGTAAATCCTTAAGATACATATTGCGTTCGTGCTTTAATGTTTTCCTATACAATAACTTCACGCTCTCAAACTTTTCCTCATCATCTAGACTACCTTTTGTAGCGCTTTTCCTTTTCTTTTTACTCGTTTTCTTCACTAAATTTGCTTTAGAAGCTGCCTCAATGTAAACACTTTTTATACACTCGCATAATTTGTCTATTGCTTTTTGATCAGTGTTATTTCTTTCTAGTAAATCTATCCTGCTACAAATATCATTAATCATATTTGCATCTAAACCATTTTAAAATTCATTGCAAGAAGATGTATTCCAAACAATTTACACATTTGCTTCAATAAAGGAAGAATCGCCTTCCTGTTGAGTGTTTACCTCCTCACTTCTTTCTAGCGAGTCTACGTAAATATCTAAATGTACACATAAAGGATTATGTTTGTCAGAAAGCGTATTATCAAAACAATCTACCTCACAATTTCTAACTAACTTAAACGATTCTCGTGATATAATAAAATAATCAATGGTGCTCAAATTTCCAAATGTGAAATGGCCTCTGGCATCATTTCCTATTCTACCATTAACTATTGTCATTTCGAGTGATTTGCATAATTCAATGAGATTTACTCCATTTTTATTTATGCATCTATCCAAATTTCTTCTTTCAGGAAGTGAGGGTGTTTGCACATCTAAATATAAATCTTCGCAACTATCTTCAACACAATCTATTAAATTCCCTGTCCGAGCATTAAAATCTCCTATCATGCACAAAGGCAACTCATATTTACTTTTTAAATCCACAATAGAGCATGCTATCTCCTCGAAAATATCAGAATTATAGTATTTCGAGTTTTCATGTGGTACATAAACTGATCCAATAATAAATGTGAACTTATTATTCAACTTAACTTTGCACCACAGAACATACCTTGATTTTACTTTTTCTATAATTTGTACATTGTAACAGTCTTTGTATAGAATGCATACGCCATGCACTCCTACGTGAGGCAATGTATTATCAGTGCGCTCTTTACAAATATATTCATAACCAGGCGGTATAAAATCCTCATCAATATAGTCTGTCTTAGTTTCTGAAAAGCATGCGATGTCTGCATCAGCTATATAGTCTGGCAATATTCCAAGCTCCAGCTTAGAGTTTATACCGCATACATTAATACTAATAATTTTAATCAATTGTAAGCCAGAAGAATTCTGTTTTTCAGGAATTTTGTGTATCAACGTGTTATCAAGACTTTTATAATTGTGCATTGTTACTGCTAGTGACGGACATTTAGCAGTCTCTCCGCCGTCTCCAGGCAATCCACCCAGTCCCTGGGAAACTCTCGACCCCTTGGTGCCTTCCATCTGTTGTTTGAGGAGGGGCGCATCTGAAAAGACGGGATACCTCGGTGTCTGGTCGCATCTGCATAATATGTGTGTGGTCCTCGGTATTGTTGACTGGCCCGCCTTCCAACCTCTCCGCCGCGGCGCTGATGTTGATCGCGGTGTCTGGTATCGTCTGCGTGAGTGTGTAATCCTCGATTTCCTGCCAAATCTTCAGAATGCTGTATCTGTAAACTGGTCTGCCGCTGATGTTGATCAGGTTGGTGTGTGTGAAGTGACCGCCGATCTCCCCGAACCTCATTATCTCCACCGACGTAGCTGATGAAGTTTGACGCCAGCTGTTTCGTCCCACTCCGGTTCAAATGAAGACCATCTCGGGCGAGGTGCATTTCTCTTATGTTATTGTTGTCGATCACGCTCCACCCTCGATTGGCTGCCAATAGTTGTATTGCCGTGTTAACGTTTCGCACTTTTCTCGCGATTTCTGGTCTCTCGTTTCGACGATGGATTATCGAGGACACAGCGATTGTAGAGACGGATGGTGCTTTCAATATCTCGTCGCAGGAAGAGACGATCTTCGCCACGATTTCATCTTCGTGGTCGTCACCAATGTTATTCGTCCCAAAATGAAGGATGACATTCTGCGAAAGGTGGCATGCAATCTCCTTGGTCGTAACATCATAGGCTTGCTCGACCCTTGCACCTGATATGCTCTTGCAGAAAACTGACTTGGATCGCGAGATCTTAGATGAATCGATATGTTTGATCATCGAGTCTCCCACTATGAGTACATCTGCCCTGTGGTTGTTTTGAATGACGGTGCTAGGAGATGTAGGAGGTTCTTCTCTTCGCGTCTGTGCCATAATCCTGTGATGTTTGGCTCTGTATGCTTTCATCTGGATAGTGTATCCACCTTCGTCAGTCCCTACTTTTACATCACTCACAACTGCATTAGAAGCTGTCTTCACATGCTCGACTGCTTCCTGTCCAGATTCCTCGTTCAAAATTTCAAACCGATTTGATGTCGGAATCGACGGCACGAATTCCTCGGCAGCATCGGCAGCATCGACAGCATCGGACAGCAACGACAGCATCTGCAGCATCGACAACAACGGCAACATCAGCAGCAACGGCAGCATCAGTGGCATCGACAGCAACGGCAGCATCTGCAGCATCGACAACAACGGCAGCATCAGCAGCAACGACAGCATCAGTAGCATCGTCAGCAACGGCAGCAACGGTAACAACAGCAACGGCAGCATCGACAGCATCGGCATCATCGTAAGCATCCTTATTCCGTAATGACTCCTCGAGTTTTTGCAATCTCACGTTGATGCACAATACCTCTTGGAGGATCTTTAAGAGGAGATCCTCATTGTTCTCTCACAGCGGCACAATGACTTTGTTCACATCTTCTTCGGCAATCGCCTTTCTCAGTCTCCGTATCATCACTTCTTTGACTCCTTTTGTATCTAGCCCTCGCTTCTGGAGCTCAACTTTCAATTGTTTGACCTTGAGATATCCGATCTCATTAGCCATTGTGACGTCAGTCAAAGAGCGCAGTCTGTTCACCGTTCACCTAACACAAAAGAGCGCAGTCTCCAAGGTGAATCCTCAGTTCCAGGCGCAGAATTAAGAAAAGCGCAGGAGTTGTCAAAGCAAGTCAAAACAGCGCGATATAAGAAAAACAAATGTTTTCAATCGAATTTTTCAAAAGAAAAATTCATTTTTTGATGCAAAACCAATGTTATTCAAAAGAATAATGAGTAGAACAAAATAACACGCTTATAATCAGGTTCCGTGCGTCAATGCCGATCTTCCCATGCTAATTTCAATCTGTAAGTCCTCCTATGAGTAAGATTAAAAAGCCGATATCAGGAGCCCCGCAAAAACACGTCCACTCTTCACTATAACTTATGCAATACTTATGTAATGGTGTGGAGCTGGCAAGTTAACTGCGCGAAAGTAACTGCGCCAAGTTAGATGCCGCGCGAAGTTTGATGCCCTGACCATACTCCCTTTTAAACAGACTAATAACGTCACACTCCCGTTACCAATGAAATATTATGTATAAATTGCATCCAAAAAGTTTCACTGTAGAGTATTCAACACCATATTGCGTATTATATCCTACATGAATGAAATCCTGTTCAGTGATTGGTCTACATAGCGTCATGTGACCAAACATAGTAATGCCCATGGAGAAAAATGTGCTATGCGTGACGTCAGTCATGGAATAGTAAATGCTATTCCATGAATGACGTCTTAGACGCCGGGTGATCATATTGAGCCCATAGAGATGCGTGTTATAAAACTTCCCTGCGAGCAGAGGTCTTGTTTTACCTTGCGAAAGATGCTCGCCGAGATTTCTCAAAGAGTTATTTAAAAAGAAATACAAAATATTTTCACTCTTGAATATCAATACGTTCCAAAGAATATTCTAGAGATGCATTTCATGTATAACGTATCGGTATTCGAATTAAAAAAATTACGACAATGGTGCACATTGTGCATCGTTGTCCTTCTGTGGTCGTGACACTAATTCGTCATTTAACAATTGGCCGCGTTGTGCACTGTACTAAGCTGTATGTGTAATGTACGAATAACTACACGTGTGTAGTATGTAAAGCAGGTTAATTATTCACTTTGATGCGCATTAGTTGTTAATGCGCGTAACCATGAATGGAAAGATAGCGCAATACGCGCTCTGCGCTAGGACTATTGCGCAAAGGGGGTCAGTGTCACAAACAGAACATAGTAAGTGCAGTGATGGTTCCATGATAACTGTTTTGTTTTTCTTGATAATTTTTCTTTAATTTAAAGAGGAATTCCACCCCAGAAATGTGATATTTGCTATAAAATGAGGTGAATATGAAGAATCGGGATCGAAAATTTGAGCCAAAACGGAAAAGCAATAAAAAAGTTATGACAGGACGAACTTTGCTCCGATTTTTAGTATCGTTCGCAATTGCTATCGATCGTGACGTCACTTGCGAGCTGCAGCCATTTTGACTTCTACATGGAAATTTAACAAAATTTAAATTTTCTTCATAACAAAGCAAATTTATGACCTTACACATTCAAATGAGGTTGCCCCATCGATATTCTTTTATGAATTCGTGAAAAAAGGAGAGAAAAGTTAATTTTTAGCATCGAAAAATGAGAAATAAGTGTATTTTCATGTACTAAAGCCATGGCGAGGTGCTCGTGAATGAGGTTGCATATGGCGGCAATTTTGAAACGATCGCTCATTAGCACATAATGTTCAAACAGGTATAACTCCCGTGTTTCTTGTCCGATTTTGATCAAATTTTCACCAATCATTCGTCTTGTTCTGCTTATTCAAAAAACGAATAGTTATATCAGGCCCGGACTACCCCTTTAATTGAAATCATTTATTTTTTGCGATGATTATGATTATGCGAAGGATATAAAACAAATATATCATGCACTATTTCGAGCCACTAGTGACATTATGGATTCCTCGGTGACAGAAAAAGCACTATGTTCTTCGGGTCTACGACCCTCAGAACATAGTGCTTTTTCTGTCACCTCGGAATCCATAATTTCAACTAGAGGCTCTCAGTGCATGGTATATTTGTTTATTATCATTTTCTATATACCAACTATACAGGTATAATAATTCAGAGTAAAACTTTAAAATTAGATCATTATAATTATATCAATTCTCAACATTTCAAACAAATATTTTATTACCAATAAATAAATACAAAACAAATCCGCTCGTTAAATTCTTAAACTTTATCCAATCAACAAAGTCGTGCATGTACAATGTATATACTTAATAATATTAATGATAATATCCTACATGAATGATATCCTGTTCAGTGATTGGTCTACATAGCGTCATGTGACCAAACATAGTAATGCCCATGGAGAAAAATGTGCTATGCGTGACGTCATTCATGGAATAGTAAATGCTATTCCATGAATGACGTCATAGACGCCGGGTGATCATATTGAGCCCATAGAGAAGCGTGTTATTAAACTTCCCTGCGAGCAGAGGTCTTGTTTTAGCTTGCAAAAGATGCTCGACGAGATTTCTCAAAGAGTTAAAAAAAAAAGAAATACAGCATATTTTCACCCCTGAATATCAATAAGTTCCAAAGAATATTCTAGAGATGGATTTCATGTATAACGTAACGGTATTCGAATTTAAAAATTACGACAATGGTGCACATTGTGCATCGTTTTCCTTCTGTGGTCGTGACACTAATTTGTCATTTAACAATCGGCCGCGGTGTGCACTGCACTAGCTGTATGTGTAATGTATTTTCTCCATACAATTACACGTGTGTAGTATGTAAAGCAGGTTAATTATTAACTTTGATGCGCGCGTTTTGCATTTGGGTGCGCATTAGTTGCGTAACCATGAATGGAAAGATAGCGCAATACGCGCTCTGCGCTAGAACTATTGCGCAAAGGGGGTCAGTGTCACAAACAGAACATAGTCAGTGCAGTGATGGTTCCATGATCAATGTTTAGTTTTTCTTTATATTTTTCTTTAATTGAATTGAAATCATTTGTTTTTGCGATGAATATGATTATGCGAAGGATATAAAACAAATATATCATGCACTATTTCGAGCCACTGGTGAAATTATGGATTCCTCGGTGACAGAAAAAGCACTATGTTCTTCGGGTCTACGACCCTCAGAACATAGTGCTTTTCCTGTCACCTCGGAATCCATAATTTCAACTAGAGGCTCTCAGTGCATGGTATATTTGTTTATTATCATTTTCTATATACCAACTATACAGGTATAATAATTCAGAGTAAAACTTTAAAATTAGATCATTATAATTATATCAATTCTCAACATTTCAAACAAATATTTTATTACCAATAAATAAATACAAAACAAATCCGCTCGTTAAATTCTTAAACTTTATCCAATCAACAAAGTCGTGCATGTACAATCTATATACTTAATAATATTAATGATAATATCCTACATGAATGATATCCTGTTCAGTGATTGGTCTACATAGCGTCATGTGACCAAACATAGTAATGCCCATGGAGAAAAATGTGCTATGCGTGACGTCATTCATGGAATAGTAAATGCTATTCCATGAATGACGTCATAGACGCCGGGTGATCATATTGAGCCCATAGAGAATATATTCATCTTACATGTATGCAATTTAAATGATATCGTACAGTATATATATTGCATCAAATGTGGGAACATAAATAATAAACAACAACTAGTATCCGCGGGTTCTACAAATTCAAAAGAAAATAAAGACCAATGCCTACAAATTGAACACCCCGGTGTCTCACGTTAAAAAAGAAAGAAAAGAAACAATTTTATCTACGTACTGTACCATTGTAAGTGTGTGTAGAATCGATAACGAATGAGTTTCTGAATCTTTGCCTGTTTGTTCGAGGTACGCGTAGCCAGAATCCGGATCTATTGAATGTGTATTCGTCTCTCAATGGGTGGTCGGGTCTCTCAAAACTTGTTTGACTTTTGCAAGAACCCTTTCTTCGTACAGAGATTGTATTGGTGGCAATTGTCTACCCACGATGCGCTGTAAAACCTTTCTAATGCGTTCAAGTTTGTTTCCATTTCGTTGTGTTGCATTACCAAAATAGCAGATCAAATTAAAAGTAATGATACTTTGAATCAAAGCCTTGTATGACAATTCCAAAATTGTATTGTGTACATGAAGTTTTCTTAATTGACGTAGAACATACAAACGTTGGTTGCCCTTTTTGTATAGTCTTTGTACATTGTCTGACCAATCAAGTGAGCTTGTGACCACTGTCCCCAAATACTTATACTCATTGACCTGTTCTACACTCACATCATGTATCACTAATTGCTCATGGTTATCACTATTTCTACGAAAATCGAACACAATTTCCTTTGTTTTTGATACATTCAATTCTAAATGGTGTGCATCGCACCATCAACGAACCTTTCTGTGAACATCGTATAGCTTGCTACATTATCATCTGTCATGAGACCAATAACGACAGTGTCGTCTGCGTATTTGATTATTTTACAATCATCGTTTCCTTGAATCCCTTCACTTGTATAAAAAGAAAAAAGAACGGGGGATAGAACACATCATTGCGGAGTGCCTGTACTAATGGTTTGGACTGAGGACTCATGCGAACAAATTGTGTTCTATCCAACAAAAAGTTGTGAACAAATTGTACAATCTGGGGGTGGCAACGCATAAACAAGAGTTTATTTGTTAGCAAGTGTGGCACAATGGTGTTGAACGCACTTGAAAAATCAACAAACAGAGATCTGACGTATTGTTTCGAGGTATCCAAATGGTGATATACCGTATGGAGGAAGGTAATGACCGCGTCATTCACACTTCTGTGTGTACGGTAAGCAAATTGGACCGGGTCAAGATGATCTCCGATGCAACTAATCAAGCGCTTCGACACTAACCTTTCCAAACATTTCATGACACTACATGTAAGAGAAAGAGAAATTAAGGGGGACTTATGTTTGTGTTGAGTTTAATTGATCAGTATTGTTGGAATAAACTCAACAAAAAAGTAAGTCTCCTCCTGATTAGAATAACATTGTTCCATCCGAGGGATTTTAAATGCTATTGAGGGAAGAGTAAATAAGTTATATCATAAAGCTCCGCTTTTGACACTGTTGATCACTCCATCCTCATCTCGCGCCTTCACACCAAGATTGGACTCTCCGGAAATGCCTTGGATTGGTTCCTGTCTTATCTGAGCGAAAGGAGTCAGCGTGTGACAGTTCGTGGATCCCAATCAGACAAGTTTGTCCTTAACTGTGGGGTTCCACAAGGGTCTTGTCTGGGTCCTCTCCTGTTTTCAATATACACATCTGAGCTGTTTGATGTCATTGCGAAGCATCTTCCAGATGTCCATTGCTACGCGGATGACACTCAGTTGTACTTTTCCTTCAAGCCTGATCATGATGGAAGTGAGGCTGCAGCTATTACAGCTATGAAGACCTGCCTTGGTGACATTCGATCATGGATGCTGAAAAATAAACTTCTGATCAACGACAGCAAGACAGAGTTTATCATGATTGGAACAAGGCAGCAGCTACAGAAGATCAACACTTCACACATCAAGATTGGTAGTGCTGAAATCACCCCTTCGGCCAGAGTTACAAATCTAGGCTTTGTGTTCGACCAGAACCTGAACATGGATAAACATGTCTCTGCAACTTGCAGGATAGCCTTTTTTCACCTGCATAACATTCGTCACATCAGCAAGTATCTAGACCAGAAGTCACTTCTCACCCTCATCCATGCATTCGTTACTAGCCGCCTGGACTACTGCAACAGCCTGCTGTACGGTGCCACTGCAACCCACACTGAAAAGCTGCAGCGTGTCCAGAATGCAGCAGCAAGACTCGCCACAAAATCCCCCAAATTCTCCCACATGAAACCTGTTCTCCGTCAACTCAACTGGCTCCCCATAAGGTCCAGAGTCCATTTTAAGATTCTCATTCTCACTTTCAAATGTATTCATGGCCTGGCTCCTCTATATCTCACTGAACTTATTGCAATTAGCCAGTCGTCCCGGTACTCACTCCGCTCCTCACAAGGCACTCTGCTGAACCATCCAACTGCCAACATGCTTCCCACACTTGGGGATAAAGCCTTCGCTTCCGCAGCACCCACACTTTGGAATAAACTACCTTTGATACTCCGCAACCAAGCTTCATTCAATTTGTTCAAAGAACAATTGAAAACTCACCTCTTTCAATAACTTGAACTTGAACAGCGCTTTTGAACATTCGACATGGAAAAAGCGCTATATAAATGCATTATTATTATTATTATTATATCATCTGATTGTTTAAATTAAAACAAATTGAAATCATAATCCGTTTCGCTTTTCACTCACTCACACATGTACACTGCACACACATACCGCAACACAATTGTACACAACACACAGTATGCAGTCGATTTACCCCCGGGGGGGGGGGGGGGGTCTGTCCTCATTGAAAGGGGGGTATCATGCGTGACCAAGACATCGAGTAAAAAGGGTGTTTTTTTACGATTAGGCGAGTTACTCGAGTATCTCGAATAGGGTCCCAAAATCAGGAAAAAGGGTATCTTTTTTTAGGCTGATGAATTACTCGTTTAGGGTCTCAAAAATTCAGCTTACTTGCTTAGGGTTCAGTCAACACTAGAACAAGTTTTAGTCACCGTTTTGACCACCAAATCCCGGTCCAAAACATTGCACACGTTCGCTGTTCGCTGCTCCATATCGTGCTCATAGGTCATTAGGTTGGAAAAACGACTTATTTACATAATGCTTGATCAAGGACCTCATGCAAGGAAAGCAAATTAGTATTACTTGCTTAGGGTATCAAAAATAGATATAACTTGCTTAGGGGTTTACAAAAAAAATGATTACTTGCTTAGGGTATGAAAAATAGTTATAACTTGCTTAGGGGTTTACAAAAAATTGATTTCTTGCTTAGGGTATCAAAAATAGTTGAAACTTGCTTAGGGGTTTACACAAAATTGATTACTTACTTAGGGTAGAAAATTTCCGATAATCATACTTACTTAGGGTGTATGTTTTGCACCACGCAATTACTTGTTTAGAGTGCTTTTGGCAAGTCCTTGGTCACGCATGATACCCCCCTTTCTATGAGGACAGACCCCTCCGGGCGATTTACGTACGTAATTTGCTTCTCTCGGCTTCTCCCAGCACTAATATCTCAACATGTTTCGATCACTGCATTTCTATATCGGAAATATGTATTGATTGCGTCTTTCCATTATGTTAATCATGTAATTATCTGATCAAGTTGTACTGGAAATCGCTGAATTTTGTTTGATTTTGGTTGCTGCGAGAAGAATGATTATCTTACGGTAAGGCATATCGCGGTACGGTATACGGTACTTTACGTACCGTTTACACGTGCATTTGTTGTAATGTTGATTGTCAATCGCGGATGGGGGTGTCATAACTCTCTGGCCATGGTGTCATAACAAAATTGACACCCCTGTCATGAACCGTGATTAGCCAATCAGCGACGCGTATTTTACTAAGTCAGATGATATAACTTTTTAACAAAAATATTTTGAGCAAAATAACTCGGCGGGATTGTTCCTACACTTATTGACTAGCTTCTGCGTGAAAATGAAATTGGTCCATCGAGTCATGCATGAGTGAGCACACATCAAAGGAAAGATTGGCACTTTGTGTGCTCACTCATGCGTGACTCAATGGAACAACTTCATTTTCACTCAGAAGTTAGTCACAAAGTGTAGGAACAATCCTGCCGAGTTATTTTGCTCAGCAGGATTGTTTCTACACTTTGTGACTAACTTCTGAGTGAAAATGAAGTTGGTCCATTGAGTCACGCATGAGTGAGCACACAAAGTGCCAATCTTTCCTTTGATGTGTGCTCACTCATGCATGACTCGATGGACCAATTTCATTTTCACACATAATTTAGTCAATAAGTGTAGAAACAATCCTGCCGAGTTATTTTGCTCAAAACATTTTCGTTAAAAAGTTATGTTAGTCTAATCAGGAGGAGACTTACTTTTTTGTTGAGTTTATTCCAACAATACTGATCAATTAAACTCAACACAAACATAAGTCCCCCTTAATCAAATAACATAACTTTTTAACGAAAAGGTTTTGAGCAAAATAACTCTGCAGAATTGTTCCTACATTTCATTGACTAACTTATGTGTGAAAATGAAATTGGTCCGTCGAGTCATGGATGAGTGACCACACATCAAAGGCAAAATTTTCACTTTTTGACTCTTGTGACTTTGGAAAAGTGAAATTTTTCCTTTAATGTGTGCTCACTCATGCATGACATGGCGGATCAAATTCATTTTCACAGAGACGTTAGCCATAATTTTAAAAACATTCCTGCCAAATTATGTTGCTCAAACCATATTTGTTAAAAAGTTACGCCATTTTGCTTAGGGGGGAAGTTACTTTTTTGTTGTGTTTATATTAGGATTTAACTAAACTGGTAACTGGTAACTGGTATTTCTGATTGATTGAAATCAGTGAAATACATCTGCACATATCCTGTTTGGAGAGTGTGGTTAACGAATATCAAAGCACACAAATCAATTTAATTATTGAAGATTTCACCAAATTGGTGTCAGGTAGTAACACGATGTTTAATTAAAAGAATTAAGCTTGTAGTTAAAAGCAAAAGGGACCTTTGGACTATGTTTGATATATATAATGATAATTCAAGTACGATTTTACATATTTTAGTACTATGTATATTTGTATCATTCAATGGAACTACATCTGCATATAAAGGCCCTTTCTGGAGTGTCAACACGAGCAGTCAACATACTTATCACATACTTCACCAAACTGGTAACAGGCAGTCACGCGATATTTAATATGATTAATAAACCTTGTGGTTAAAAAACCGTTGCCCCTATTGTGGTATAATCGTTTAGTTATTGAGTGAAGTTTTCACTAATTATGATTCATTTACAGTTTAATATAATCGTACTGCAAATAGTGATAGGCCCTTTCTGGGGTGTGTGCTTAACACTAATGACCGATACTGAGCACGAACAGTCAACATACTTATCACATACTTCGCCAAACTGGTAACAGGCAGTCACGCGATATTTAATATGATTAATAAACCATGTGGTTCAAAAACCGTTGCCCCTATTGTGGTATAATCGTTTAATTATGATTCATTTACAGTTTTATATAATCGTACTGCAAATAGTGAAATATATCGAATGTGTATGTAACGGATACTAATCAGACTATTTATACCTCTGACATTTACATAGGCAGCAGATAAGATAATGTAGAATTCACTCTTTACAAAGGCTACACTTCTTGGACTCGACATGTTCGCTTTTTGTTCATTTTATTTTCGGTTATTTTCTATTGTATTTTCCTGTGTTTTGATGTCTTAGAATTAATATAATTTAGCTGTTTAGCTTGTTCAAGCCAAAATACAGCATTGTAAAGGTTTCGGAAACAAACTCTATTTCTTTATAAACATCGTTGAAAGAATAGTTGAGTTTTGGTATAGAGGGCGCTACACAGAATATATTTTGTGAGTTAATGAACAACCGAATATAACATTTGAAATAGCAAAATTGGTTCAGAAACGGCTGAAATATATACTGTATTAACAGACCCTTGTATAACAATTGTTGGGTCCAACAAGTATTCGATAATTTTGAACCAGCCGTTAAACATGTCTCAAAATGCTTCTTCTTTTGAACAAATTCATAAGAAGTTTTTGAATAGTTGTTGATTGTCTCTCTTGCTAATCAGTTTTTGAACAAAACCTCATATGCCCAATATTCTATGACAAATGGTTGAAACCAATGAGGCTTTATGGAGCGTCCTTTTCGAGAGCAGTTGGAGAAACACATGTATAAACGTAATACTTTGTCCTTACATTTAAGGTAAGGACAAAGTAGAGTAATTTTTCTGCCATTTTGTTTATACAAATTAAAGGTGTTTTTGAGTATACATGTATAATACTACTAATGATTTCATACATGTTCTAACTTGATCAATCATTATAATTCTAAACTTGGTTTTAGTAAGTCATTGTTTATTGCATTCATTGTTATTAGGCCTTACTTACTTACTTTGTCAGTAATGGCGGCCACTAATTTGCATATCTATAAGTC
>JBAMJV010010278.1:0-57628 GCA_037951105.1 Echinarachnius parma | reverse complement strand
CCCAATTTCTGAGGCCGAGGCCCGGGATCCTTCAACATTGTCGAGACCCGAGAGAATCGGTAATGAGTGGCCGAGACCGCTAAAATGACCAGCTAAAAGGGGGGGGGGGGTTCAAATCCCCCAAAACAGTCATTTTTTGGTCAAAGGGGGGGGGGGGGGTGGGCGGGGGTTTGAGCCCCCGGGTACGCCTACAAATTTATAAATTATTGTTCCTCAGCACTGATCTATGCACTTTCATTTTGAAAGATATGTAACATAGTTTCAAAGTTTCTTTTTCTAAACAAGTGCGGAGGGGGACACACAGAAGGGGTAGCCTACGTACCCTCCCCCCCCCCCCCCCTTTAATTTCATACAGGTACCACATGTGCGCGCACACGCACGGCTCGAATTATCCATGCATCCAAATAACCCGGGATTCCCCGTATTGGATTCCAATAGCCTTTTGCGTGTTTTGCGGGAGTGAGTGAAGGAAATATCTGTTTTTTGAAAAGTAAGTCTATTGCAGCAATTTATTCGTGAACTTTTCATTATTTCATTGCACAGTCAATATTCAGTTATGTTTTAATGAAATAATACGATACAAAATAATTAGAATTCACTAATAATGTATTGTAAGACTAAGACTTTGTTAGCGTGTGTCCCATTCATACTATTTTGTGTTTGTAAAATCATGTGTAACTTTCACTGTAAGTTTCAGTGTTTTTGAATGTTGAGACTAGTTATCATTTATAAGGCAAAACTATACTTTAGTAGGCTTAGAGAATTTTGGTCGCTAACTTCAATTTTCATACTGCCCAATAAATCTAATTTATAGCCACTAAATCTAACCATAGCCACTAAATCTGGGTTATTAAAGTTATAGCCACCAGCACCACCACTTATACCGTTTGTGCTTAGCATACAGAATCACATTGACGTAGTGCGTTATTTTTTCGCTCGGCGGGGCTATTGATTGTTCGAGGGGTGTGAGCGAATTCACTTTGACCCAGTTGACAATGAGTTGTTAATGGTTACGACCCGACGCTAGCGGTATAGAACAAAGGCACCACGAAGTGTGTGGGGTCATGTGTAACATACAAAGTATTTTACACATGACAGTACAGGTATGGTTATAGCCACTAAATCTGACCTAGCCTAACCAGGCTCTGTCGTAGACAGAGTCTGGCATATTGAAGTGACTGTTAGGTGTATCGGTCGTAACAATTATTGGTAAAAATAGTATATAAGATACTATACAATTTATATCTGGTTTTATACTTACGACGGATGTTATCCATGGACATCAATGGTCCACTGTCTTGATACATGACGCTCCATTCGGTGTATAAATTCACAAAATTAGGTTTTTATCGTCCAGATTGTGGTAAGAAGCAAAAATTCCAAAATGGTATCCGAATTTGTGTCCACAGTGCGCATGCGTGAGGTCGCAGGTCAAACTTTGGCGTACGAGCCAAGATGTGCGCGCGTAAGTGGCGATCGGTTGACTAATACATATAATAAGCCAGGCCACTGTACTCAATGTTAACCTAACCGCCTGGCATATACATCGCTCGAAATCTTGCAGGAACATGTTTGTAGATGGGCGATGAGGTGTTTTATCCTCTTTAAGCAGATTTTTTTAAATTTTGTTTACTTGTACTGCACCCTAAAATACCTATGTACGACGGCGCTACACAAAATTACTATGAAAACAATGATAACCTACCTCAAATTGATTATTTATGTCGATTGTCCTTGTTAGAATCCCGCTGTGCGATGCCGACGGATCGAAAAAAAAAGCCGGATTCTAACAAGGACGATCGACATAAATAATCAATTTGAGGTAAGTTATCATTCTTTTTATAGCAATTTTGTGTAGCGCCGTCGTACATAGGTATTTTAGGGTGCAGTACAAGTAAACAAAATTTAAAAAAAATCTGCTTAAAGAGGATAAAACACCTCATCGCCCATCTACAAACATGTTCCTGCAAGATTTCGAGCGATGTATATGCCAGGCGGTTAGGTTAACATTGAGTACAGTGGCCTGGCTTATATGTATTAGTCAACCGATCGCCACTTACGCGCGGAACCGGAATAAAACCTCGCCTATATATCCCAGCATGCATTGCCGATGACTTTGGAGGTGACAGGACAATTTTGAATATTTGTGCGAAGCCGTTTGGGATTAATCATCAATTTGAGGTAAGTTATTATTCTTTTCATATAATTTATATGTAGCGTGCAGATAAAACACACTTTTGTGCTCTAGAAAAGGTTAACCAAATACAAAAAAATTATAATTAAAGGTGATAAAAACACCTCATCGCAAAAACGCTACACCATTTCGATCGTCAGTAATTCACAGCTCTGTGCTACGCACAGAGCTGATCATAGTTAAATCTGACCTAGGCTATAGGCTAGCCACTAAATCTGACCTATAGCCACTAAATCTGACCTATAGCCACTAAATCTGACCTATAGCCACCAAATTTAGGGTTAGGGTTTATAGGGCACAGGGTTAGGGTTGGTTGAAGTTAGCGACCACAATTCTCTAAGCCTACCAAAGTATAGTTTTGCCATTTATAATTATTTGGAAGTTGAGACTTAGGTGCTAATGTAGTTTGGTACCCCTTTTTTCATTCAAACTCGTTCCACTTTAGTTTAAACACATTAATGCTGTTATCCGATCCGGGAACGATCCGATTTCCCGGCGATAATCGCTTCTGAGCCGGATCCGAGAGGTGAGACGGATCCGAGAAATAAATTTTCTCGGTAGAAAATATCGGAAGATTTTGCCGACCCATTTTCTCCAGTAATTATTGAAAATGTGTATGTTTGACAGTCCATTAAAGGGACAGATCCACTTTTACAAAACGTCTGAACAGCTTTCAGTTGACGGATGGGGATCAATGTAACACGCAAAAAAAAAATCTGAGCGAACAGCCCTCTAATTTGGATTCTACGAATGAAAAACGAATGCGTCCCTCCATTTAAACTATATATCGGTCAATAAAGGAGTTCAACTGATTTAGCATAATATTACAACAATATAGTACTAATTCTCGTAAAGGTATTGTGAAGCCGACATTTGTTAACGTATGTCACGGAAAAAGATCTCAAAAAGAAAGAATATATAATTACATGTAGTCAGTTTAAACGAAGTTTGGGTATTTTGCTTGGTAAACGCTCACACATTAGTACTTATGCGCGGCTCACGTAGCTAGCGGGGGTCACGTAGGGGTCATGCATACCGATCTGGTACTCCGTGAAATCTATGTACGAACTTACTCACCGGCCCAAAATACGTATGTACATAATTAACCGACGTCCCTCAGTTTATTCAGTTTTAGGTCTATAACTCCACGAAAAAGAGATTTCAAGCCCTATTTTTTTCAGGCATGCTATTAAATGACATTTCCTTTCATATAAGACAATAACCTCGCAACTTTTGAATTTTGGCTTGCAAAAGTGGATCTCTCCCTTTAAGTAGTGTAATTTAAATAAAGAATGGGGGAATCAATATTGTTTACTTTATGAGTGGTTATTTTGGAGAAATTCTTGGTTCATTAATTCGTTTCGCAGTCGAAAATTGAACAGGATGCGCAAAATTGCTAGTCATTTGAACGATATTGCCGACGGAAATGCACACAAAGTTAGGCCGGCACTCTCGGGGAGACTTCAGATGTATATCTGTATGATCGAGCTGATCAGCTAGGCATAACCAAATGAAAATTAAAATTGCACGAAAATAATGCAAATGGTATTCAATGGGTTGGGACTTACCTAATGTAAATCATTATGCCCTTTGAAATAAAAAAAACAACTGATATTTGCCCAAAATATGGTATTTAATCCATTTGTTGTGACACCATTTTCGCCATTCGTTTTATGGCGCGCTGTGCTGTGAGCTTACATTTCGCGTGCGCGCCCCACCGCCAGAGCCCACCGCGCTGTCGCTACCCGATCGCGTGGCATAGCGCATGCAGCACACGCGACGGCGTATCGCAGCGGCGAACGAGGGCTAAATTCACCAAATCGTGGCCCCATCATGTCACACCACACTCGGTTTGTGCGATAAAACGAATGTGTGAGACTGCTTGAGGCAGAACAAACTTCCGAGATTATATCGTAAAAACACCTGAATCTTCCAAAAATACAATTTTCCAAACTGCGGAATACTTCTGATTGCTCTAAAATTCGATATTTCAGCAAAGTTCACTGCGAAAATGCGGCAAAAAGGGACTTACCGATGTCGAAATTGATCGAGTTTCTTGATTCAAACACGAACCGGATCTATGATTTTTACTAGTACCTCTTGTGTATACTTCACATGCATACTACGTGGTTCAGTCAGCTATTAGACCGCATTACATTAGGAAAAATAGTATATCCCTCCACCCTTGCAATAGCGAAGTTGCATTGCCCACACTCAAATATCGCGCAAACTACGTGTACAAAAATATGGTCTACGCGCGCGCGCCATGTAACGCCGAATGCCGATGCCTAGATCAGCCAGTGCATTCTAAAAGTGGCTCAAAATACGTATTTTGGTTATTTGCACCATGTTTAAATGTTTTGATATTCTACTTACATGATTGCATGGCGTTTAAAAGCTGAACAGAAAAAAACTGAGCCCCAAAGCAATGCAAACAACTACTAAAAAAATCGGTAAATAACAACTACATGTAACTATAATACATAACAGATCGCGGATGAATCCGGCGTATGAAACAAAGACCCGTACACGAGCGAATATGCGTGAAACATGCCAGCAGTGCAGCGGCCCGAAAACTTGCTGCTACCGGTACCGTAACTACTTCAACCTTCCCTCACGAACGTGCTTTGGAAATTTATCGATATATTCAGCCCAGTTTTTCATTGTTTTGGGGGTATTTTTAAAAATCTGTTCAGCTTTCAAATGCCATGTTATCATGTAAGTAGACTACCAAAATTGTGTTGATCACAAAAAGGCTAATTTATAGCCACTTTTTGAAGGCTCTCACCAAGAAGATCGTACATATTTTCATGTGATGTTTCCCCGTGACTGGCCGGCTGAGTTCTGTGAATGTGTGGCGCGATGCTGAACAAACGATCAATTTCTAGGCCCAATTCACTTCGGAAAAAATACTTTTCTTGCGAAACTTAGTTAATTCTGAATAGTCTGTAACTGTTTTTCTGTAAAGGTTGATATGTGCATGCCTCAAAGCGTCAACATTGTTAATATTATTGGCATATAAAACAAGAAAGATAAGTCTACAATGCTGCATTTTTTTCAGAGCAAATTGCAATATTATTTTTTTCCGAGATCCGATCCGATCCGAGAATCTCGTTAGCGATTTTGAATTCTACCGATCCGAGATCGATCCGGGATTTTTTCTTTACCTAACAGCATTAAAACACATCAAAATTAATTTGTATCAATCAGTGAATCACTAGGTCTATGTAAGCTTACTTAACTTAGTCTTAGACTTTAGTTAGTTAACTGTTTTTTAATCCCTCGATCATTGATGGTCTGTCTTGTTATTTTGGTCAACATTTAAGCCATTTTTGGTGGCTTAAATCTATGGTTTTGGTTGCGTCGCGTCCTCGAAATATTGGCACTTCGCAGCCGGTAAAATCAAAATTAGCAGGACTTCAAGAACGGCTATGCCTATATGCCGCTAGCTACCACACTACCACTACACCAGGGCAGTGACTTGTGAGTGGAGAGAGTATCGTACTCCTGCAGTGCGCGTGTGCGTCGTACCGGTTACATCCGTAGCTCGAGTGGATGTATGGTGGCTCTAAATGTGAAACTAATTAAAACGATCTTATGGGTGGCCGTATGATCGTTTAATTTTTTTCAGATTTAGAGCCGAGAAGCAACCAAAACCATCATCATCATCATCATCATCATCACGGGTACACAGCAACAGAACGAATGTTCCATGACGCTGTGGTCGGGTGCAGATGCGACTCAGTGATTATTTATTTAGCGCTGCCTTAAATTTATCTAAGGATGGCATTGATGTAGTGGCAAGGGGCAAATCGTTCCAATCTCGTATGGTTCTGGGCAAAAAAGAGTACAAGTGCCTGTCTGTTCTGGACTCCATTACGTTGTAGGCATCAGGTGTGAAGCGTCGACTTGAGCGGTTAGAGTTTCTGGGTTGGAGCTTGGTTGATGTTACTGGGGATTTCCCCTTGTGAATTAAGTAAAATTGGCTCAATCTGGCATTGAGTCGTCTATCAGCAAGACTTTCCCACTCCAATTGTTTCAGCATACCGGTAACACTGGACCTTCGACTGTAGTCATTGACCACAAAACGAGCAGCTCTTCTTTGAACTTTGTCCAACATTTGAATGTACTTGGCCTGGTAAGGATTTAAGTCGTCAAAATTGGCTTAAATGTTGACCAAAATAACACGAAAGACCATCGACAGTTAAGTGATTGATACAAACCAATTGAGTTGAGTTTAACTTCAAAGTGATGCAAATAAAAAATTTTAAAAGGGGTACGAAACTGCAATAGCGCCGAGACGGATACATTTATTTCAAAATGTGACATATATGATGTTCGATGTATTATTCTAATATTGGTGCTAATCAAGTCTTCAAGTTTAATCCCTCTTTAAAAAAGCTCTTTAAACTAAATTCAGTCTAAACTCAAATAAAATATAGAAAAGCAGAATTCCATCCTATTGTTATAATTGAATTGTTATATTTTTATGAAATCGGGCCAAGTGAATGGGAAGAATTACATCTACTTTTGTAGGTCAATGCCAATGGCCCTGGTAGGAGGTGGAAGAATCATGAGCAGTAATCTGAGCAGTGTCAGAGCAAAAATAAGTCACTTTTAAGAGGCATTCTCTACCAAAGCAGCACCTCATGCATTAATGCAGCATGCAGTTCACCCCTGGCTTGACTTGCATAGAGCATCGGTTCTTTTAGTTATGCATAGAGCATCGGTTCTTTTAGTCATGGTTAGAGAATGTCAAAGTAATGACAAGTGAACTTCGTTGAGAATTCTGTGTATCTTTTGTAATTACTCTTGATTCTGATGTCATTTGCAACTAGCTGCTGCCATTGTAATATTGTGATGTGTGCTTGAAAGCCCTAACCCTAGGTTAAAATCAGTAACAATTGAATTTACTAAGATATCAAACACTTTTACTTAATATAGTCTCGCTACTCTAACCCCACATCCACAGGTACATGATCCAGATCCAGGAGGCTCTGGAGCTACAGTTTGACAGGAATGGCATCAACGGAAGATACAGGAGAACAGAATGGTGGGACGGAGGAGCAGCCGAGCGTGGCTCCAGCAGGAGAAGAGCAAGCCAAACCTGCCTTGGCCTCAGAGGTGGAGCAGCCAAAACCAGAAGCCTCAGAGGTGAAGCAGCCAAAACCAGAAGCCTCAGAGGGGGAGCAGCCAAAACCAGAAGCCTCAGAGGTGGAGCAGCCAAAACCAGAAGCCTCAGAGGTGGAGCAGCCAAAACCAGAAGCCTCAGAGGGGGAGCAGCCAAAACCAGAAGCCTCAGAGGTGGAGCAGCCCAAACCAGAAGCACAGATACCAATGCCAGCTCCAGTCAAGCAGAGGTACGATGCAACTTCAGATTTATCACAGGAATTAACTAAAACTCTAAAAGAATCTTTGAATTTGAAATTAGTTCTGACGGTGGCCAACTCTTTTTAAAAATTTTATATTTTACTTGTGGCTAAAATTTGTTAAGCCAAACTATATTAGCAAACAACATTGTAATATAAACATATCTTTGTTTTTGTAACTTTTGCTAATTGCCTATAATTTTGTCAAACTTCTGCATTGTGTTAATTTATAAATCAGATTATATTGCGGATTAACGGTTTTTAATGGTAGTATCTTGCAGAATGTGATTTTCAAAAGTGTATAATTTTTCATTAATTGCTAATTTTCATGAAATGCATATTGCTCATGACATAAAGTCCTTTCCTGTGTACATTCAATGATTCACCATTTTGTGTGCTAGATATGACTGGTACCAGACAGAAACTCATGTCGTTGTCACCATTCTGATCAAGAGGGCAAAGCCAGAAGATGTGCGAGTTGACCTAACTAGCAGAACGGTAAGTAGCTCTTTTTAACATGTTTTCTGAGCCATATTTTCAAATTTAGTTGTAATGTGTTCTTAGGTTAAAGGTGTCATATTAAAGGGGTAGTACAGTTTTGGTAAGGCTGAATTTTAGTAACCAAACCTGGACAGTAACATTATAAACTAATAGTTATAACTCCACTATGCTTGAAAGGTATACAAAATTACAAACGACTAAGTAAAAAAGCCCGTTATCGTTCAAAAAGAGCCATTAAAACACAAGAGGGCGCTTTCTAAAAAGGCATTGGTTTCAACCATTTTTCATACAAAATTATGCATGTGATGTTTTATTGAAATAATGATTAAATAGAGAGATCATCAACAACTATTTTTAAAATGTTTTTGAAAATTTTTGAAAAAGTGCAAGCATTTTTTTAATTTTTTGAAAAAAATCGTCTAATTATTTGGGCCCCAAATAATTATAAGATCAGATATATTTATTGATATTTCAGCCGTTTCTGGGTCGATTTTGACCAAATAAAGTTTATTCTGCCATTAAAATTGCATGTTCTCTCAAATTCGACACTCAGTTTTTCATTACCTCACAAAAAAATTGTGATGTGCAGCGCCCTCTCTACCAAAACTAAACTACCCCTTTAAGGACTTGTCAAAACAGTTTGGCTTCAGATAATACAGGGCTCGACACTAACACTTGGCCTCTTTCCCAAGGCAAGTAAAAATTGATGTCGGGCAATTAAAATTACATGGGCTAGTAGAGAAGAAAGTCAGTGTGGAGGCTTGGAAGATGTAACAACTTTGTGATGTTTGAAACGTGTACACCGTCAAACTGGAACTAAGGATTGAGACTTATTTGAATTGATTTTCTTTATATTCTTCAAACACAATATAGAAATTTGACTTCCACTGGTCAAACTAATGATTGTGCAACTATAATATAAATGATTTTACAATGTATACAACCCAAATAAATGTCATATCAACATTTGTACAAATTTAACTCTATTCCTGCCTTTATTTTCCCAGCTGAGTGCGACAGTGCAGCTACCGACCGGGAGTGAATACTGTCTGGAGCTAGATCTGGCCCATCCAATCATTCCTGCCAAGAGCAACACAAAAGTACTCAGCAGCAAGGTAGATTTTAAACAAACTTAACCGTAGCATTCCAATAATAGCGTGTATGTGTAAAGGATATTACTTTTGGAGAAAGAACAAAACAAAATTACAAAAGATATTGCACAGAAGGTAGACAGAGATCAGAAAGACCCTAAATCACACTTACTTTGTGCTAGTGCTGTTGACGAGTCACGGGTACCCGGGTCCCGCCGAAAAATTATGGCTCCCCCTTAAGATCTCGGTTGATTTGCATATTTATGGTAATTTATGCAAATAAGGTCATACAATTCATATTTTTGCCCATAAATCATATATTCTTCATTATTAAACATTGGTTTTCACTACATATATTCTTTAGAGCATTTGGAATGATAATACGACATAACAAATTGGAAGAGTCAGGTTCTTCCTTATGTTTTCTATTTTTTAAAATAATTTCTTATGTATTTCTTTGTTTTTTTTACTTATGTATTTTATTGTTTTTCTTGTTCATTTTATTTCTAACTATAATTCAACTATTTTGAACTCCAAAACAAACATATAAGATGTAAACAAGACCAAATAACCAATGATACACCTCTTTTTACGAAAACTGATATTTCCATATGTTTTGTACACAAATCACGAAATTGAGCGATTTTCGGGCTGACATGCATAGACAAAAGGTCACGTGACATCGTAACGGTAGGTCAGATTTTCAAAATTTTTGTTTTAAAATATGCGCAAGACCCAAAAGAAAAAAGTCACCAAGCAGCGTCGCGTCATCTTACCGCGTTTTGGAGCAATAAAAAAAAAATCGCGGAGGGGGGGGCCATTATGGCCCCCCCCCCCCCCCGGCCTTTTTAGGGTTCAAGATTACTTTTGAAAGCAGCAAACCTTTAATATTTTTCATGGTCTGATTGTAGTCACATGATTGATGGCATGGCACCAATTGTGCTGATAATGAGAAGGAGCTTTATATAATACATCCACTTTGTTGTTGCTCCCAGATCGAGGTGAAACTGAAGAAGGAGGAGGGTCTGAGATGGAACAAGCTGGAGGGAGAAGACCCAATGCCACAAGCAGTCAAGCCACCAGGTACAATCACCATATTCCGCTATTTTATGCTGCTTTTATGAAGCATCTTGGGAAATTAAGTATTTCCAGATACATGTCATGTGTCCCAGCACTGAGTTATTTCTGTTTACTGAACGTTTAATCAATGCCTGTAAACCCTTAAATTGTTTAAAAGATTTTGTTCTCTTCTTTTTGTTGTTGTTTTTTACATTTAGTAAATGTTTTGACTCGGCATTAGTCCTGATAGTCTGCATTCATTGATGAAATTACATTTACTTCAATGATCTGAAATCTAGCCAACCCCCCCCCCCCCCCCCCGCCATCACTCTAGATCAGTCAGCCTCAGTTGTCATAAGTGATCTATTCAAAGTAATATCATGTGCAAAGCTGAGTTGTTCATGGATGTACTTCTTGTCATTTTTTCAACCCATTTAAAAAAATTCTAGCAGCTAGCGCAGACACAGATGTGATCCACAAGTACCCGACGTCTTCTAATGTGACATGAGGACATTTTACATAGATGTAGTAGCTCCCACGTTGTCCAATGCATGAAGCAGTCATCACCCCAGCTGGATCAGTCAGCCTCGGGATTAAAGGGATAATTGAGTTTTGGTAGAGAGGGCGCTATACAAAATAATTTTTTGTGAGATAATGAAAAACTGAGTATCAAATTCGAAAGAGAATACAATTTTAATGACAGAATAAACTTTATTTGATCAAAATCGGTTCAGAAATGGCTGAAATATCAATAAACATAACCATTTGTAATAAATGTGGGGCCCCACATTTATTTGATCATTTTGAACCAGCCGTTAAAGAAATTTTTTAAATGCTTCCTATTTTCAAAAATTTACAAAAGAGGTTTTTAAATAGTTGTTGATTATCTCTCTATCTAATCACTATTTCAACAAAACATCACATGCACAATATTTTAATTTAAAATGGTTGAAACCGATGAGTGTTTAGAGAGCGCCCTCTTTTTGAATGATAACAGGCTTTTTACTAAGTCATTTGTAATTTTGTATTCCTTTCTAGCATGGTTATTAAAATTCTGTTTGACCAAAACTGTACTCTCTTTACCAGAACTCAACTATCCCTTTAAGGTTTCATGAGGAATCTGTTCCAATGAAGTTCATGTGCACAACTGAAATGTTCATGAATGTTCCTCTTGTAATTTTCTCAACAGCAGCTAGCGCAGACACAGATGTGGTCCACAAGTACCCGACGTCTTCTCACGTGACGAGAAACTGGGACAAACTGGCCAAGGACTTTGACAAGGAGGAGGAGGAGTCGGCGAAGGGTGAAGCAGCGCTCAACAACCTGTTCCAGAAGATCTATGAGAACGGGGACGATGAGACCAGGAAGGCCATGAACAAGTCCTTTGTAAGTCTTAACCCAATAAATGCTGTTAAATTGAGTACCTAAGTGAGACAACATTGTTTTGATAATAGTTCTTAACAATGTCAGGCAAGCCAGAAATGTTGTGACCTAGCGGTTGCTAAGAAGGCAATCGTCCAGCTCCAACCCACTACCAAAAGCCTGCATCACAGGCAAATTGTTTAGAACCATCACTAAAGAATGTGACATCTCTACTTGGGTACTCTATTTGACAAGTCCTTTGTAAATCTTAACCAGTTTCCTGCTAGATTTTTTTTACCTCATAGTGTTTAATAATATGTGACCCACCATGTTCCAGCAGGCAAAGGGTTTACCTAATAAATGCTTTTATTGGACATGAGCCAGTTTGCCATGATTTCTTTCTATTGATTTTGATTTTGACTTAATTAGATCAATTTGATAGGATCCAGTATGGTTTGATCTGATGTGAACCAGATTGATTTGATTTAATCTCACACAGTGACTTGTTGAGATCTGATTGTCTGATTCAATTTGATTGGATGGACATGTGATATGATACTTATTAAGTTGGTGACTTAAATGAATACATTTTCATACAGATAACCAATATTAGTGATATAGTGATATATCTTGTGTCAAAATAAAGTTGTCAAGATGTAGCCTGCAGGGTTTGTCAGTTTTGTCGCAAAGATACAATTGGTTTATCAAGAATTAATTCATTGAAAGTTGTTATTTCTTTTATATATCTTTTAATCCTTTTTTAAAGTTTCATGGTAATTATTTAAGCATAAATTGTGTTGTTTCCTCCTACTATCACAGAGTGAATCAGCGGGGACTGTTCTGAGCACAAACTGGACGGACATTGGGAAGGAGAAGACTGAAGTCAAACCCCCTGACGGCATGGAGCACAAGAAATGGGACAAGCCTTAATGGAAATAACAACAAACTCTTGTGGGCTTCGAAACCAACTGCATTGCGGCAATCTTTTGTGGGATTCGTAACCAACTGCATCGTGGCAAACTTTTGTGAGAACCAACTAATTCTGGATGAACTCTAAGGTGGGCTACGTATCGGGTCACATCATGGTGAATTTATGTTATTTTAAGAGTAATATATATCAGATTCAAGGACTATTATCCATCTGGAAATGTGGCAAACTTTTCTTGGCTTTGTTAATTACAAAATCTTGACAAACTCTTGTAGGCTTCTTAACTGATGCAATCCCAGAAATATCTGCAGTTTCTTTGAGGAACACAATGACTGGGATACATGGACTTCATCTAACAACAGAAATCATGAAAACTCTTTTGGGCTTCATAACAGAAGACATTTGTGTCAAACTTTGATATTTCTTCATGATATAATCCTGGCCCATTACTTGTTCCTTCCCCTTTTGAGATTGACAAGTTAAGAGTCAATTATCTAATCAAGAAGGACTGAATTCTCATGAGTGACACAACTTTAGTCCAGGTTTGACTTTGTTTACTGGTAACTCATTAATCCAATACATGGGATTCATTAGATTTATCAAACAACAGAAATCATGGTGAATACTGTTGGGCTTTGTAATAGAAGAAAACTCTTCATGAGACAGTCTTGGCTAACTAATTGTTCATTCCCTCTTTGAGATCGACGAGTTAGAGTCAATGATAAAATTCAGGAAACTTACAGGGCCTGGAAAACCTGGAAAGTCATAGAATTGTACGTTTTTTGTTTTCAAGGATCTGGAAGTCAAGGGAAATTGCAAACAAATAAGATGTAGACATTGTATAGCACCAATATGTTTCAAAAAGTACTGAAAGAAGTCAAATAACCTTGTTTACCATGGTGAAAAGTCATGGAATTTTTTCTGTAAAGGTCATGAAATGTGACCTGGATTATAAATTTATGAACCCTGTATTAAATCACAATGGTATTTGGGCTTGGCCGACTTTGAGGCCCCAGGCCTGGCTGATGTGTGGTGACAGGCTTTTGTTCCTACCATTCAAACTCAGTTTGAAGATGATTTTGCATAGACCCCAGAAAGAGGGTGGATGTGTGGGTATAGAGTACAGAAGCCATGACGTCATAAAAACACTTTTTTAGAATTTTCACATTTTCAGAAAGAGCATAACAAATAATGTCCAAATACCGAAAATCAAAGGAATAGGTTACGTATTGGCTGAGATATGCCCATCCAAATAAATTTTACTTCAATGGGCAATCAGTGTTATAATGCACTGGTTCCTAAATTTAGGAACCAGTGCACTATAAAACTGATGGCCCATTGACCCAAAAAATCATTCGGATGGGCATATCTCGGCCAATACGTAACCTATTCCTTTGATTTTCGGTATTTGGACATTATTTGTTATGCTCTTTCTGAAAATGAAGTCCAAATTTGAAAATTCTAAAAAAAATGTTTATGACATCATTTATGACATCACACTTCACCACTCTATTGTCCTCACTGAGATAGTACAGGGGCTCGTTTCATGAAAGGGTCTTAGCTATGTACGTTGTCTGGCGCGGAGCTAGGGTGTAATTATCTCTGCGTTTCACACAGAGCGTTGACAGCCGTTGGAAATTCAAAAGCTTTGTTTGGGAGATAATTGCACCCTAGCTCTGCACCGGACAACAACCATAGCTAAGACCCTTTCATGAAGCAAGCCCCAGGTCCCTAAATATCATACACGTCCAGGGAATAATTTTCCTCCTCAAATTTGATTAGCAATTTCAGCCGATGGATAAATATTTCAAATGAAATTCTGTACACTTCTATGGAAGAAAACTGCTACACAAAAGATATTTTGTATAGCAGTCATGCAAAAATGCATAGCAAATTGCAATGCGATACCAGGAAAATTATTCCCTGCACGTCATTGCTAATTTGCACAGAAACAACAGAATATTAGCCTGTTCACATCAGCATACTTGCACTCCATGTACACTCTTGCATTCTCAACATTGATGTACTTCAAAGGAAATTCAGGTAAACCTACAAACCTTCTCGATTGCTTTCTGACAAGAGTACCAGGGTAATCAATATGATTATAGTTGAATTATATAGAACTTCCTTAATATTCATATAGTATGGTAAGTACCGTGTGTCAGACAGTTTATTTGGAGCATCCAAAGTTTTTGCAGCTTATTGCAAACTGTAGATGCAAGTTCCACATGAAGTGGTTAAATAGTCAACTACTGCATCAAGTAAATTCATGTTATATTCAAATTTGTTATATCCAGAATTGGTATCAGTTTGCCTTTTGTACTGAAAATGTGTTAATAAATTGTTGATTGTGATGTTAAATTGTAATAAACATGTACAGCTTCAGATATAATGTCCCAGTGGTCTCACTTCACATTGGCCGTCTGTGTACGCATGATCGTTTACAATATCACCAAAAAAGTGGGTAATTTTCAAGCGTCACAAATATTATATGTTTGCAGAATTTTACAAAATTGAAACATTGCCTTGATGATGTTCTCTGAAATTGTTTGAAAATGAAATCTAAAAAAGGGTTGTTATTTTTTTTTATAGAAGTGTACTTGAATTGTTCCATGTTAAAAAGGGGGTATAATTTGCAGAAAATATTCGCGAAATGCCTCAAAGAAGGGGTCATTTTTCACTTCTCGAACGATCGGGTGTTACGCCTTTGAATATGCAGTGACACCACTGGGATATAACTGTATGTACTCATCATTTGCATTATGACTAGTCTTGGTCCTGAGCTGAACAATATTGTACTCAGAATTAACATGCATTATATTCTATAAGCTTATTCTCTTTCTTTCATCTTGGTAACAAGTGTAGAAACAAATGTTGCGATCGTTCCTATCCCAAACCAGTTAAAGCAAGAGCTTCAACTGAAGCTGGACGATAGAAAATTGTGTCTTTACTCAGAAAACGTGTTATAATCCTATACGTAAGCAATTATAACCTACAATTCATGTACATGTATACAAACGCAAGACACAAACTAAGGTTGTATATCCACACATAATTGGCAGGAGAGAGAAATGTACATGCATGGGCGTCGATCCTTACGTAATACCTTTTGTTCAGGCGGGATGAATGAATAGATCATCTCCCCTGATGAATATGTATCAATTACAGATCGATGCCCATGTGTACATGTTATTTCTTGCTTTGATGGTTTGTCATCTGATAACCTAGTGTGATTTTCTGCAAAATGCATCCTTTTGATCTTGTCTAAGAAATAGGGCATACAATTTGGTAAGCTGTACAATGTAGCTAAATGTTTCAATTGTACTCGCTTGTTAGATTGTATTCTGTGATATGTAAAAAAGTGAGTCTGATTTTCATTCAAGTCAAAATACACATACAAATGCATAAGCATGAATTGTTTATTGACAAATATTTGTAATTTAATAAAAGAAATGTTTTCTTACAATAAACAAAGAGTGTCTGTTTTCTCCATTGACAATGTACCACATAGAAAAAGAAGTTATGCAATGTTTTGGGGGCATAATTTTCTCTCTGCAATAAAAATGTCAACGGATGTAATTTAATTATCCTTTGGGAATTAAGGGGAATTGCATTTTGACAATACATCATGAAAAACCGAAAGCGCGATTTGTACACACACACAGTGAGACATGATCATCCTTCTAACTAGGTAAGTAATAGGACCTTTGATTTTCAGAAATTTCCTTTTGTTGATATGTGCAAAAACTGGCAAATGGTTGATGTGATCTCTGAAAATTCCATGGTAAATGAATGTCATATGACCAAAAATGCAAAGTGATATTCGCTAAAAAACTCATTGCACTTACTTTGTACATTTATAATTATCCACTATATAATTATAAATCTGAACACTTCAATCATACATATCTTTATAACGGAAGAGAAATTCTATGCAAAGCTGTTATACGCTTCTATTGATCAAACAAATACAATTAAGTATGCAAGAATCAATAAAATTCCAAGCAAGTTTTGAGGATTTTGACAATGTTGCTACTTCCTATAAGTTTTTTTTTTACCCTGATGAAATGAGTTACTGGATATACAATGTAACCACTTTATAACAAGGTCATTGGGATTGGATTGGAAATACCTTGTTATTCAGGTATACATCTTATTATATCAGGGGGAAAACATGTCAATGGCTGGGACCAACAAAATTACCTTTCTGTAAGAGGGTTCTACTATATCAGAGCTCTATATAACGAGGTTCTACTGTAATAAGGTAATTTGCACGGTCCGAACCTCCTCGTTATAAAGAAGGTCTACTGTACATACAATTTTAATATGTTAGCAAACCGGTCGATTGCAATACTGCAATATTCCTAACCGTAATGTAAACCTGTCATCTTATCATTTGGCAATTCTCTCTTCAGAACAGACTGAAACAAATTGGTATGAATTCAACTTCATCATTGGGCCGGCCAAGTAACATTTAATCTTCTTGCACCACTTTTTCAGATACCTTGTCTTCCTTTTACCTGCTAAAACTTGTAAGGTGTAATCAAGTACAATAATATCATACCTATACTTGTAAATGACCCACCCAATCAAGTGACAATAAACAATATCATTTATTCTAAGATTCACAGGTAGAAAAGAGAATGATGGCTAATATACAATTACACACTTTGACAGAACACTAAATTTGGCCGGAAGGTCATCCAAATGCTGACAAATAGACCGCTTCTGTAATGTATGCAAATAATATGCGTATGAAGTCAGACTCCCCGTTGGCAAGCTTAACAATAGTAACTAGGTCCGGCAAGCTCCGGCAAACTTAGTTTGCCGGACCTAGTTACTATTGTTAAGCTTGCCAACTTACGTCATACGCATATTATTTGCATACATTACAGAAGCGGTCTATTGGGTACAACTGATGCTTGTCCAAAACCCTGATTAGCATACTAAGTATAGTTGGTACTTGGTAGTGAGGATTATCCAAACCAAACCATTAAAGAAAAACTTTTTTAAACACATCATGGGAACATTTGCATTTGTATGTTGACTTGCACCAGCGTTTACTTCCACATTACATACATCCTTTACAGTTCACATAATAGTTAATAGTATCTTATGGAGCCAGCCCTCATCAGTTGGTCGGCATCATCTCTAATAAATGAAAGGTCTGCATAATTATAATCTTCCACATGGTCCTCAGAGCAGGTTATGTTTTGTTTTGTCTTGTTTTGTTTAAATCACATTTCATACATGTTCTTAACTAAATAAGTTACAAGACACATAGTAGTACACCCAATCTGCAATACTAGAATGTGACGCATTGATAGATTCTGTTTTTCTTCATATTAGTTCTAAGTGACTTTACATTCTTGGTATCTGCGTCTCTACCAACGGGACTAGTTTGACAAAGATGGCTTTGTGTGTGACATGCCTCCATTTCTGCGTATCTGAAAGAATCACTATCTTTCAGAATTCAGATGCCTCCTTTATCAGCAAGAGCTCAAGCAAGGAATGCTGGGCATGAATAGCTCAAGGTGAAATCCATACCAGATTTGCAAATCAGTCATTTATCCATTTGTTTTCTTCATTCCTCATGCCTGAAAGACTATCCATACGCTGGTCTGTGTTTTGGTGAGAATAAAGCTCTGTTCCAAAGTCAAATCAGCGCAACAGTTGCAAATTAGTTCCTATTCTGTCTGTTCTTCCACTTCAATCCTCATGCCTGGATGCTGTGCTCTGAATCTCTGTTTCAAGTTGAAACCAGTACAACAGTTTCAAATTAGTTCTCATTTTGTCTGTTTGTTTCCTTCATTCCTCGTGACGGAAAGAAATGCTGCTCTGCATCTTGGCGAGGATGACCCTCAGTTTCCAGGTGAAACAAGCACAACAGTTGCAAATTAGTTCTCATTTAGTTTGTTTTCTTCATTCTTCATGTCTAAATGAGTTGCTAGCAACCTTCCAAACACCGGTCTGTGTCTTTGTGAGAATGAAGCTCTGCGTGAAGGGAAACAATCTGCTGCCCTCAAACCTCACCTTGCCGCCAGTCACCACCAGCACCGACGTCTGGTTGTCTGTCAGCTCACCTGTAGTGCACACACAAAAAAGGAAATGTTTTCAGCAATCATTTTTTTTTTTCCAATACAAAATGACCTTTAACAAATTAAGGGGGGACATACAGTCTATAACAAATAATCACTAAATGTTGTTTTTTGGCTTCCTGTTGAATTTCAGTGTAAATGCAATGTCATGTAATATGCAACGAGAAGTCTTTTTTCAAAAATATGTAATATGACACCCACAGCTAATTTGCATACAAAGAAAAACATAAGAAAAAACGATTATGGTTCTCCTGTTCAAAGTAACCATTCAATTTCCTTCAAACTTGCCATATGCATTCTGGGGCTCAATACAATTACTTTCTATGGTTTAGTTTTTTTTTAATATATATATCTTTTTTTTAATGATTTTTTTATTGGCCAATCAAATTTCGGCTTAGCTAATTATATATTCATGGACTAATTTTTCAAAGTTTAAACATTTTTGTCAAAAACAAAACCATACAAGTTATAGAATACACATTCACAAGGCAGCACACCAAATTTCAAGACAATTCATCATGCAATTCTCTCTCAATTACAAAAATCATCACGCCCATTCACCTAAAATCCCCATTTTGAGAAAACAAAGAAAAACAAAGAAAATAAAAAGAATTACATTTTGAATCGCGTCAAATACGTTCCGAATGGTAAACAACACCCAATGAGGCAATTTTGACAATTTTTTAAAAAATTAATTAATTTAGTTCATTAATGGAAGATAATATATGCAGCAAAACATCTGAATATACATCAATTAATACAATTAAAAGGAGATTACTGTTTTAATTAGTACTCTAATATGCTATACTTTACTGTACAAAAAGGTCATTAGATATGAGATAAATGTGACTTTGAACTGGATTTTGGAGTACTTGTAGGCATTTTTTTTAACTCAAATTTTTACAGAACATTCAACAGATATTAATGATCAATTTGACATCAAAATAAAAACAAGGAAAAAACAAAAAAAATGGCTATTAGACTGTATGTCCCCCCTTAATGTCATGCAATAAAATTCATTATTTGTCATGCTTTCAGATCAGGCCATTTGTTTTTCTTTGTATGTCTTCGTTATGAAGGTAGGTTTTAATTCAATTTTTATATACATATTGGGTGGCAGCATTTAAAAAGGCTCTTTTGCTCTTCCTAGTTGTCTCCCCAATCTCATAAGTTGTATTAATCTTTTGTTTTATTGTGTCATTACTGTTGTGTTTTGTTATTGTTATTGTTTTTTATGAGATTCAAAATAAATCAGCAATCAATCAATCAAATAATATATTATAAAACCCCAATAGTATTGATGTCACCAATTCTTGGTGTCTGATTGTTTGCCAGCTAACATGGAGAGCAAACATAGAAAAGGAAATAATTGTTAGCAACTACATACTAATTTAATCATCAGAAGGAAAAGATATGAACAGGGTTGTTGCAGGCAAGCTGCAGTCTGCTGAAATATTAATTGTTATATCACCAATCACTTACAGAAAAGCTGGGTGACATTTGACATTTGTGTGAGTTTTGACAAAAGTTTGCTTGACATTTGCTCTCTTACTTGATCAGATTTAAAATATATTTGCATATATTTAATAAGTTAATACATTAAGAATACAACAATGTAATAGTCCAAAGTCCAGGATATTAACTTTAATTTTAAGCTCTGTAACAAAGAGTTTATCAAAGAACTGATACTGATACTGATACTGTTCAGAGAACTCTGTGATACTAGAGGACCCTGGCACTCTGTTCTATTTCCACACAACTGCTGCAATCTTAAAAATATGTTTCATGATTAAACTATAATATACATTTAAACTTCTGTATAGTGACCACAAAAGGGAAACAAGAAAAGTGGCTATTGTAGATAGAAAGCCTCTACACATAGATTCCATAACACTGCTTTTCTCTCTGACAGGGGATCAATTTTGGTGGCCGCTATCAGGGGGGTCATACTGCGTGCTAATCTTGGAAACTTTTATGGACTGGCTAACATGGAATTCTGGGATACGTTTAGTCTAGGATCGAGACCCTCGATCGCATTCTGAACATAGCGCGACCAACGAGAGAGGTCTACGTAACATCAGTGTTCGCTGCTCACGAGGCCTCGGCTGGCAGCCATCACTGCTGTTGTGCAGATCTCTCTCGTTGGCGGCTATCTATTATGGGTGGTGGGATTATTTCTAGCATGCGATCGAGGGTCTTAGATCATAGACTACAAAATACCCAGCATTCCATGTTAGCCAGTCCATGAAGTTTCCCTAACCGGCCATGTTTGCTGCGTGTTAAGGCTATGGGAAAATTAGCGCGCAGTACGTAGATTCTCTTCTAGTTATTTATATACTACTTCTATGGCCGCTATAGGCAGTTTGGCTGCTATAGAGAGGGTGGCTGCTAAGAAAGGTTTGACTGTAATATGTTTTGACATTTTAAACTGTTTTCTGATATTACCTGGCAATGGCTGGCAGACTAAGGTGTCTATCTTGTGTTCTGTCACCGGGAGTTTATCAAAGATATCAATGATACTAAATGACCCTGGCACAAAATATGTTTCCATGATTAAACTACAACATGCATTTAAACCTCTGTATAGTGACCACATTTATAAGGGATATTATAATTATATTATAATTACCTGGCAATGGCTGGCAGTCCAAGGTGTCTACCTTGTGTTCTGTCACTGGGAGTTTATCATAGAACTCTATGATGCTAGCTGAGCTGGATACTCCGTTCCCATTCCAAACCATCGTTGCATTCTCAAGGAATAACTTCCCAAGGAGCTGAGGGGGAAAATTGGAAAACAAAGATGACTTAAATCTTTTGAATGAAAACATAAAATCATGATGACCAAAATGTATGGACATAATGAAAATAAGTATGTAAATAATAATTTAAATCTATTTGTCAAAATGATTTATACTGATTTTATATCATAACTCCATTTATATGTAAAGCTTATAGATGATTATTAATCATATTCGCAAATATTATTACTATTATAATCAAGCTATATTGCCCCCCCCCCCAAAAAAAAAAAAGAAAGAAAGAAAAGAAAGATAAACAAAATGTTCTCAAAGGTTGACTGATAATTTTTATTCAAAGCGGTTTTGTTTCTTACTTTTAGGTTTGGGACGTATTTGTTCACATCAAAGAGGAAATATTGCTTGTAAGTTTCAATCATTTTATAAGGAAAAATATATTAAAGCAATCAACTTAACCATAATCGTAGTATGTTTGTCATCAAGTTACGATTCACCAGAACATGAAATGAACATTTCATAGCTAGATTAACCCATTTACAGCTTAAATGTTTTTAGAAATTAACAAATTACTGCAGCATGCACCAAAATGAATTGACAGTACATTGGTATATATGCTTAATGAGGTTACATTTTAAGGGGTACTCCTGGAAAAAAAAGGATAGGATTTTACCAACCCTTTGTTTCTCATTGATATGTACTCCTGTTAAAGGGGTAAATAAATATACCTTGCAGAAGCCTACCCAAATATGCAGAGACTACTGTACTGTATTTTGATCAATCCCCTGAAATATTGCCACCCTTCCTGCTACTGCTACACAAGAACCAAGAATTCTGTATAAATCTTACACTTCTTCTCTTGTCAAAGTTCTCATAGAAGACCTTGTAGAACTGTTCCCCAGCTTCACAGGCCTGGTCAGTGGCAGAAAATTCCTGAATTAACAAAAGAAAAACAACAACACATGGAATCAATTGGGATATGAATTACTTTAGCTTAAAAAGAAATCAAGAACTCTAAAACAAATAATAGAATGCATGGCTAGCAGGGACCTAGCTTTATTCTGTTGGTTGTTCAACTTTGAAGTTCAAGTGAATGTGATCAATTGACAAATGTGTACACTGTACACGTCAACACAATATCAACGACATGCGTTTGTTTGTTACTGCGATATGCGACTTGTATTGTCGGTAGTGTTGTCGTTTTCGGGAGTATTTACTACCAGGGACTCGCAATAATTTTTCGGGCGAGTCCTGGGTACCCGAAATTTACCCATTTGTTTATTTCACGATCGGCATGTCACGCCAGCTGGGAAAACATGTTCATTCAAGTGACAAACATTGAGCGCATTTATGACAATAAATCATCTTCTTGAATGAACATAAAAGCTCTGGCGTTCAATGAGGAGACTTCCCCTTTTTTCAGGAAATCGAGTATCGATTTTTGTGCCCGGGACTCAACATATTTCGGCGGGACCCTGGTACCCGGAACTCAGTGACAGCACTAATTGTCGAATACGATACTTGCTTGTAAGCTTGCAGCTGCCCATTCAAGAAAGATGTTAGGGACAAATGTGTTAACGTGTTATGTTGCGAGCTTGACTTGGTGCAATTTGCAACTTGTTTTGTTGCACATTGTAAACACATCTACATGTAAAGCGTCCTGTTACTGTTAGGACGGTTGTAAACACTAAAGCTAAATGACAGTAATGGGAAACACCCCACATGGCCACACACAAAAAATGAAATGTACGCTATTATAATATTACCAACCATGTGAAAGAATATATTTTTACTAATAAAGGATTTTAAAAATGGCCAACGAAACTGCCTACTAATCGATAAATTTGCAAAATTATAAAACTATCAATGCATTGATAGATATCGCAGACTGTTGTATTTACTATTTTGATACGCACCTTGTGCGCTGCGTGCAAACCCTATGGCAAATGCGGCACGTGGTTTGGCATGCGAATGAGCGTAAATATGTGGCCAGCGTAGAAGGGCCGAACTAGTGGTGAATTTAGGCCCAATGTTAGACTCAGTTTCAGCGGCTTGCGCTGCATAACCATCAATCATCATTCATAAAGAAATAATAAACGTTTTAACTAATTTTTTCTGCATTTAACAATACTAAGGCCAAAAGGTTCGTATTTTTCCACACTTGAGCCTTTAAAAAAAAAAATATTTCAACAATACTGATCAACTAGTTTGGCAAATAAAGATACTTTTGGTAACTTTCCCAATCTGGTTATTTATAAATATAAAGTCAATCCACGTTCAGAGGGTATTACTACACAGTTATCAATATGTGGGACTTAATTATAGTGAGGCACCGAATATTTACTAAATTAAAACGAAATATGATAGTTTTAAGCAATACAAAGAGATGTGTATATTTTAACTGACATTAATAATGTAAATTGAGGCAAAATAACGATCAAACTTACTGACAATGAAGTTGGAAGAGCCATTTTCTCTACTTTCTTCTGGCTGAATTTCTTCTGCTCCCAAGCAAGCGGATTTAATTTTGTGTTGGCGATAAACGCCCTCTAACGTTAGAGCATCGACAGTAGATTCTATTTTAATTTCGTGATCATTCCATTTGCTAATTTGACAAAAGGAAGCAACTGTCCTGACAATTGGTAGATTTCTTGTAAATTAGGATTTTTATGATGATATTTGTGAAGAACTTTACTGCCTTTTGACCTATTAATTTCTCATAAATGGATTGTCAGGTGACTTTAATTTGTTCACCATTGTGTAGAGCATAATATTATCTCAATTCACTGGCGTACTGGTGGGGGGTTTTCCGATGTGAAATTGCTAAAATTTTCAAGCTCGCTCCGCTCGCTCGCATACATGATATTTCACAACCTGGGGTGTTATACAGGGTGTTTATAAAAAAGCGGAACCCAACTTCCACCCGCAATATTTTATTTAATAAACATAATTATATTTATTGCAATATGGCATATCAAAGGTCAATTCATACTCTTTCGTTTGATACCAAATATGTTGTGATATCGTTATGCATGATTGAATAAAACCTTTTTAAAAAGGTTTATGTAAAAAGTACTTTGCGCACGAGAGTAGAAACTAATTGTTATTGCAGTGTAAATAATGAAACAGTAGACAAAGTCAAGTGACATTTCATGATGTTTCTTGATTCATAGTTTGACATTTTATTCAACTTTGAGAAGAGTTGAGGGTCCAAAATCATCCCCAATGTCCTACCACATGACCCCCATGTCTGTCCGCACAGGTTTGTGCTCGCTGTTCAGTGGTCAGTTGCTTGGTCAGGCAAGGAACTGATTAAAAAAGTATCTCCATGTTCATTTATTTACGGAACAAAAGGATTACAAGACAAAAGAACACAAGAAGAGGTTTGAATGAATAACCATCAGCCCGTGTTGATGAATAGATCTAAATCTTGTGCGCAAAGTAATTTTAACATTGCTCGTTTAAAATGCCTGCAATTCGATAACTACTAGATCAATTATTACAAAAGTGGTATCAAATGAAAGAATAATAAATCATCTTTAAGATGATATATTGCAATAAACATAACTATGTTTACTTCATAATATATTGCTGGTGGAAGTTGGGTTCCGCTTTTTTTATAAACACTCTGTATAACGCCATATCATAAGTAATAAAACGAATATACCCATACAATATTGAAACAAATGACAATTTTCCGCTGTGAAATTGCTAAAATTTTCAAGCTCGCTCCGCTCGCTCGCATACATGATATTTCACAACCTCGGGTGTTATATAACGCCATATCATAAGTAATAAAACGAATATACCCATACAATATTGAAACAAATGACAATTTTCCGCTGTGAAATTGCTAAAATTTTCAAGCTCGCTCCGCTCGCTCGCATACATGATATTTCACAACCTCGGGTGTTTATATGTTACCCTTCATAACGCCATATTGTAAAAACGAAGATACCTATACAATAATATTGGAACAAAAAATGTTCCGATGCGAAATTGCTAACAATTTCAAGCTCGCTCCGCTCGCTCGAATAAATGATATTTCACAACCTCGAGTGTTTGTATATTACCCTTCATAACGCCATATCATACGTAATAAAAACGAATAATTATACCCATACAATAATATTGAAACAATGGCAATTTTTTCGCTGGTGAAATTGCTAAAATTTTCAATCATTTGAAAAACTTGAGAATTTCACCTCCGATATAATAATAATAATAATACATTAGATTTATATAGCGCTTAATAATACACAATATAATTCTCTAAGCGCTTCACATAATTATACAGTACAAGCATAAGATCTAATTAATATAAACATAATAAAGGAAACATACCGTATATACAAAAATAAATCATACAAAAAGAAACGTCTTCAGAGATTGTTTGAATGAATTGATTAAGGGTATTTTTCTAATTTCTAACGGTAGGGTATTCCAAAGTGTGGGGGCTGATTTTGCGAAGGGTCGATTGCCGTAGGTCTGAGTATTAGTAAGAGGGACAGTTAAAAGTAGTTGTTGGGATGATGACCTGAGAGTGCGTGCAGAGGTGTGACGGCGGATGAGTTCAATTAAGTAAAGTGGAGATATAGTATGTTCAACTTTATAGCACATGAGAAGAATTTTGAAAATGACACGTTTTTCAACTGGTAACCAATGAAGTCTATGTAAAATGGGGGAGATTGGATCTCTTGAACGAGCACCAACAATTAATCTAGCGGCTGTATTTTGAATTATCTGAAGACGTTTCAATTCCTTGTTAGGAAGACTATATAACAACACATTACAGTTATCAATATGGGACATAACCAATGATTGAACAAGAATTTCAATGGTTGCCCTATTGAGATATTGTCTAATTTGTCCAATTTTCCGAATGGCTGCAATTGCCGATTGGCAGGTTTTCGTAATGTGATCAGACATTGATAGATGCTTGTCCATGATGACCCCCAGGTTGCGTACTTTGTTGACAGCAGCGATGTTCACTCCATCGACTGTGACAGCCAGAGGTGCAGGAGGAGATGGAGCGTATCTGCCCTCCCCCCACTCGGTCGCTTCGCACCCTCAATGTATACACATTCGCCCTCCCTAGGAAAATACCCTGGCGCCGCCCCTGTAGTATGGTACAGTTCACTAATAATACAAAAATGTATCAAAAAAATGCAAAATGATTGGCCATTGTTTTATATTACAGCTAAAAATGTAATATTTAAAGTTCGAAATCCTCAGACATGGGTCCATTTATCACAAAAAATCCTTACACATGGGTCCATTTTTCAAAAAAAATCCATAGACATGAGTACCTATTTACAGCAGAAGGACCCTTGGATGTGGGTAAGGGTTGGGAGGTCTCGGCCGCACAACCCCGTCCGACTAATACTATAATCTGAGTACCCCCCCCCCCCCCCCCCCCGGGTAACGCACATTATACTAAATGTCGTATAGTGAGAATTTCCTTTCCAGGTATACATGTATGGACCAGATTGCACAGTTTCAAGTGCAAAAATGCAAAAGCTCCCTACCGTGGGAGGGGGGACACCCCCCTCCCACCCCCACCCCCCGCTCAGTCGCTTCGCTCCTTCGCAGTGGCGGATCTACGGGGGGGGGGGGGGGGGGGGTGGGGGGGGGGGGGTTAGGGGGTTTAAACCCCTCCCCTTGGGCTGCCAAGTTAAATTTGTGATGTGGAAAACATCACTTAAAATAGCACAACAAAAATCGCCGCTTCGCGGCTCGTGGACGATGCTCCGCATCGTCATTGGTTCAACCCCCCCTTAATAATAATAATATATTACATTTATATAGCGCTTAATACAATGTTTCTAAGCGCTTTATTATTACCCTTGGTCATCAGGTACAGGTCAAACCCGCACAATTATCTTGCGCACCATCTCAACTCCCTGGGGAGCATACTAGCCCAACAGCCCACCGGGCGCTGAAGGCTAATTAACACCCGACCAAGTACCCATTTATACTCCTGGGTAGAGAGCAGCAATGTGGATTAATTGTCTTGCTGAAGGACAAACGGAGTGTGCTGGGTTCGAACTCAGGATCTCGAGATCAGAAAGCGCGCGCTCTACCGATCTTGCCACACCACGTCACACTTAGCAAAAAGACATCACTTACGGGGGTTCAAAATAGCAAAAAAATCGCCGCTTCGCGCCTCGTGGACGATGCTCCGCATCGTCATTGGGTCAACCCCCCCCCCCCCCCTTAGCAAAAAAATATCCGGTGGTGATACGGATTTGGTTCTGCCCCCCCAAAAGTTTTTGCTCATTACGCCACTGTCTCAATTACCCCAAAACAAGTAAAAAGACTATCCATAAAATTGTCAGTTGCTTCCTTTTGTCATATTAGGGCAGATTTGATTGAAGGAGGTCGTCAAATCGTGTGCACATTTTTTTTTATCAGCCCTAATCTGTATGAGATTTGACATGTTATTTCAAACTAGGTAGGCTATATTTGATGGCTGAAATAATTTGATTTTGCATGAAAATGTATAATCAGAACAGTGGGAGACAAGCTCACATGACACACTTAAATGGAAATGTTGCTACAGAAGCAAAATTAAGGGGGCAGAATGTGCCGCCGGTTGATTTAATTTAAAAAAATACACAGAGAGGGTGTCCCCATAGAGTTGTATATTTCCTATATACAACCTCTATCCTAAGGGTGTCCCAAAGATATATATTATGCATCCGAACAAGATGCCCATGATTCATTCAAACATGAACAAACAAACATGCAGAAAACAAGTAACGAGCAAACAAGCAACGAAATAAACAAAATAATAAAACAACAATCAATGCTAAAAATAATTTAATGATAAGGTGTTATCTTCATTTTCGATCGCTCTGCGTTTTGAATTCACTTGAGTATAATTATACACTAATATCGCTTAGAAGTTCTATACACACCCGGGTTCTGTTCCAAAGGGCCATGCATGCAAATCGCCTCCTAATCGAGCGGGCGTTTACCAAACAGACTTATCAGCTTGATTACTAAGATTATACTCAAGAGTCCTTGAGAAGTCTACTTGACAGAAAGATACAACAAAACCCTAGGCAGAAAAGAGAATCTTGGATTCTATATCTTGAAATTCAACAATATCTTGATTTATTTCAAATTTGACATGCATCTTTTAGGATGTCTATTTTAAAACCAAATAGGCTTTGGTACTAAATTGATTTCACGAGAACTCTTCATTTGTGTACATTTTTAAAAGAATGGTGTGATAATTGACTGGGGCGTCATGCACTATGTCCTATTATATATTTTGTTTTGACTATTAATCACTTATCAATAGTACAGCGAGATACTAATTAAGCCAAATGAATGGAGACCGCGTCTCTCTTCAAATGACAACTGCGATAACATGATAACGCCAAGTCTTTATCTTTTACCGACCCGAATTAGGACTAGTGATATAGATTGTAAGAGTTTAAAGTGCAATCTATAAGAAATGCTTTGTTTTGAGGATGATAGTGAGCTTGATTAACAACTGAACTGCAAAAAACATTCATGTCTATGTTCAGTAATTAGCCGATACTAATCAATATACAACTTTGCTCTGTTAACAAACAATACGGTATAAATGCAACATTTCAGAAAGGTGCATTTCACCTTACATCTTCTGTTTTTGTTCTGTTTTGTATTGCTTTGTTTTGGAACCTGAGCGATTTGGAAAGCAAGGAGCAACGTTAAAAGTTTGGAAACTTAATAATATACATGGAACATATTACATTACATATGGATTAATAAAAACTGGTTAGTATACATAATTAATGTAGTCGTTTGTATTTTGTAAATCTATAGTTGTCTGAATTTGACGACAAATAACAAACCATTCATAATATACATGTATTTAGTAGAAATCTATAAAAAAAGGACTTTTTGCATATACCTAGTATCTTTCTATCTACAACATTGGATCGTAGGCGGGGAGGAGGCGTTGTCTGTATTTACAAGGCTGTAATATTTACTTGCTACTGCAGTACGTTTGTACTGTACCGTATAGGCTTTACTGCCAATTAAGACTAGATCATTGTTAGGAATATAAAAGTGCAGGCCTACACTTATAATAAATTTAAAAAAAAAAGTTAAAGTCCTTCCCGTGCCAATGTTGGCACATAAGGCGGCGACTATCTCCGATTCATTAGCCCTAGGCCACACGTCTACTAAATGTAGCGATAGCTACAGAAGGGGGCCAGTCCTCTGGCTTATAATAAGCTACAATAATTCATAATTTTTGTATTTGAATGAATCATATGCTGGGATTCGATTATTAGCTCGAATCGACATGCTTAGTTGCGTTAAAATTATAATCACTATTGGCATGCAACGTGAAACACAATCCACAAACGTGTTTAAAATGTGTTATATTCATTATTCAGCATAGTTATTTGGGGTGAATGTTTATCAATTGAAAATGACGGATGTTTTTGAAAATGAAATTGATATCGATTGATTGATAATTTTCAATTATCACTGGCTTTCATTTAAAGATTTAAGTTCAATTTCGGCCTCGACAAGAGATCCATCCTCACCGCCCATCGGTCTCATCATCCCCTCAAAAGGGATCCATCGCCTGACCCAATTGTCTTCCTAATCGAAGAGGGTTTCGTCATCCAAGTCGTCCGATCGTGCGATCACCATGTGTCAGCCGACGATGACGAAGGTGGTGGTGACGGGTGTGGTCGGGTTCATCCTGCTCGCCCTCGGCTGCGCTCTCATTCCCGTCGGCGATTATCTCATCAAATATTTTGTTGAACAGGTTAGCATATCCTACAGGGTTTTATTTGTCAAATAATTATAACAGTTATTCCTATACAATGCAAAATAGTTCACAAGCTATTCAAACAAAATACATTTTAGACATTTTGTATTCATAATGGGCATGCAGTCTTACTTTTATGTCGCTTTAATGTTCGTGTGAAAGTAACCATGGTAACTTGAGAGAATTTTGAAATGTGAAACTAACCCATTCTCTACTTGAACCTTATAAACCATGTGTTTAGTCTATGGAGATTTTATAGTCATGTTGTAAATTGTTAGTTGTTGTTTTTGTTGTTATTGTTGTTGTTGTTGTTGTTGTTGTTGTTGTTGTTGTTGATGATTATGATGATGACGTTCTGGGGGTGGGACATCATTCACACACCTTAATATCTAACATATGAATCTCTTTCCTTTATTCCTCTGTGTATGTGACAGGATACGATCCTAGTCCCTGGCTCCGTGTCGTACGAGACATGGATAGACATTCCAACGCCTATCTACATGCAGTTCTGGGGGTGGGACATCACCAACCCAGAAGAGTTCCTCGCGGGGGGTATCCCGCATCTGGAGGAGAGGGGACCGTATACTTACCAGTCAGTATATATATACTTTGTAACTGTTTTTCATTGTAACTGTTTTATGAATAACAGAAAATTATTTCAAAAGAAATCAGATTATCAGCTCGTGCGTCGATTTGGGTTTATTGAATTCTATACATTGCGATAATTTAACCTCAATTTGACGCTTTCAAGTTCACACTTTCTTTCTATACATTTCAATAATTGTAGAGGTAATGAACCCAGTTATGTTGATATTGGATATTTCACTGATTGGATCTCTATGCGCTCTTCTCACTTCTTGTTCAATTCTTCCTGTGTAAAGCTATTTCGTGGCAATAATATGTATCTAATTTTAACCCACCGTATTAATTTCTATGCACTTTACACATTGATTACACATTTCATTTAGACATTCGAATTACAAGTAGGACCTACTTGGGATTGATATGAATAATGAAATCCCCTTTATTGTTATCATTGTATATTTACATCATTCTGTGCCAAGCTGCAACATGGCACACAATTAAGGGGTTAATAACATTAATATATTTATATTAAAACTACTAAAATTAATAATGATACTAATAGTAAAGGGGCCGTCATAAATCCAAAACGGAGCCCGCCCGACTACTCTGCGAGCTCAAAAGGGCATTTTCGCCAGGAATACGGCCGGTGTCTGCTCGATCACTGCGGGCTCCGCGGCATCCGCCGCGTTTTTTAGGGGTCGGCCGACGTTCGCAGGGCACCGAAACCTGCTCCCAAATTCAGCGATTTCCGCCCGACTCCTTTTGATGGCTGACGGGCGACGGATTTCTGAACACTGTTGCTTATAGGGTTCTCCCGAACCCCGTCCAATATGTGACAGGGTAGATTTCAATCAAAAAATACGCTCGACTCCCTGGCGGATTTGAAATTCGGCGACTCTCTGGCGATCTATAAATTCGGCCGGAGTCCGTTTGATTTGTGACGCAGGCTTTATGATTACAGTTGATTAACATAATTAGACAATAAATCATGAATTGTGTAATTAATGATTTATTAGGATATATTCATAGTACGTTAATAATAATAACTTTTTACAATAATCATAATGAACTATAATCATAATCGTCATATTGCTTTTCCAGAGAATATCGTGGCAAGCTGAACGTGACGCATAATGACAACGGCACATTGACCTACACACCAACCACCACGTACATATTCAGGAGGGAGTTATCAGCTGGTCCAGAGGAGGACACATTCACCACCGTCAATCTTGTCGCCCTGGTAAGTGATGCAGATTCTAAAATGCTCTCTAGGGCGTTGAAACCTAACACCAACAGACTGTATGGATATATAATATAAATTCTAACCCATACTATTACGTGTACTACGTATATTCAGGAGGGAATTATCAGTAGGTCAAGAGGAAGACACATTCACAACAGTCAATCTCGTTTCTCTGGTAAGTAATACCGGTTCTAGAATGCTCTCTAGGGAGTTGAATCATAATCTTATCATATACAGGTAGTTGGAATACTATACCATAACCGTGCAAGAGCGGCATATATTCAGGAGGGAGCTATCAGTCAATCCAGAGGAAAACACATTCCCAAACAGCCAATCTCGTCGCTCTGGTAAAGTATATTTATAATGTTCTGGAATGCTCTAGGAGTTATGATCACTTATTTTACGTATTTGTTAAATATTATTCTAATTTATAACTTGATTTCAGAAACGTTCAGATATAACAAGATAACAATGATATAATCTTACAGTTGTCATTTATGTAGGCTACAGAAGAGGAATATCCGCGCTACTACGGTAGTACTAGTAGTTAACAGTCTGTTTTGTTGTGTTATAATATTAAGTGATGCTCGTTCCAGAATGCTCTCTGTGGAGTTTATATTCATGGTGTATTGACGGGCGCCAGTAATCTTGCTCTTGAAGTAAGTGACAGGAAACACTGTGACCCAAAACACTTTATAGTAAACGACGTGATTAGTATCATGTTATTTCTCCAATCGTCATTTCTCTTATTCCTACAGACGGTAGCCTCCTTGATCCAGAACGACCCGCGGTTCCAAGGCTTCCAGTACCTCCTCAACGAGATCACGGACACCTCTCTCCTCATCACCGTGCCCATCGGCGACTTCATGTTCGGCTACAACGACCCGTACCTCGAGTTCTTCAAGGAGCAAGGAGTAGATATACCGACCAAGTTTGGGCTCTTTGTTAATGTGAGTTGTTACTTCTGGGACCCGTTACAATGTACACCATGGGCGTCGATACTTACATAATACCTATTCATCAGGGGGGGGGGATGAATGAATAGATCATCCCCCCTGATGAATGGGTATCAATGACAGATCGACGCCCATGATGTACACAAACATAATTTCACAATCTCTGTATGATTGAGTCGATGAATTGTAAGGCTGTAATTGTTTGTTGCTTGTCTCCTATGTCTCTTGCTTGCTTGTGAGCCGGTAGTTTTAATTTCGGTGATCTGAATAGCTAAATCCAAAAGCTTCCGGGGGATCCCTCTCATGGACCCCACCCGGAGCGACTCGTGCATTATAAGCGCTCGCAGGTTGGAGCCCCCGTTCAGAATTCCTGGCAATGTCACTGTGTGTCAAAATTTTGGTATGAAGAGATATTTTGTCTGTGGTTATCTGATGTGTTAATATTATTATTCTTTCAAATTGTCTCTTTGCGTTATACTAGCTCATATTTCAGAAATCCTTATAAGCAACAGCATACCTTTAATTCATATTTAGGAGACTATATTAACAAATCATATTTCATGACATTTTCCGTTGAAATAGTCAAACGGTACCTTAGAGAAGACACTGACAATCAACACTGGTGAGCAGGACATCTCTCAGTTAGGAGAGATAGAGGTCTGGGATGGCAAGACGGAACTCGATTGGTGGTCGGATCCTTACGCAAACATGATCAACGGAACAGGTGAGTAGATCGATTGGTTGGTTGGTTGGTTGGTTGGTGGGTGGGTGGGTGGGTGGGTTGGTTGGTTGGATGGTTGATTGGTTGGTTGGTTGGTTTGGTTTGGTTTGGTTGGTTGGTTGGTTGGTTGGTTGGTTGGTTGGTGGGTCGCTCGGTCGGTCGGTTGATTGATTGGTTGGCGGGTTGGTTGATTGGTTGATTGATTGATTGATTGATTGATTGATTGATTGATTGATTGATTGATTGATTGATTGATTGATTGTTTAATTGATTGATTGTTTAATTGATTGATTGATTGATTGATTGATTGATTGATTGATTGATTGATTGGTTGATTGGTTGGTTGGTTGGTTGGTTGGTTGGTTGGTTGGTTGGTTGGTTGGTTGGTTGGTTGGTTGGTTGGTTGGTTGGTCGGTCGGTCGCTCGGTCGGTCAGTTGATTGATTGGTTGGCGGGTTGATTGATTGATTGATTGATTGATTGATTGATTGATTGATTGATTGATCAAAATGTTGGAATGTTTATTCAATTATTTGGCATTAAATGTTGCTAGAAACGGTTCTTTTATAATTGTTATACTTGTATGATTAGCCTGATATATGGTTCTTTTCATTTAGATGGAACTATATTCCAACCATTCTTGACTCGTGATGATCAAATCTACGTTTTTGTTGATGACATCTGCAGGTATGCTCGAATAATTATATAACAAGTCAATTTGAAATAATTATTCGCTATGCCCTTTGGAAGAAAGATTTGGAAGAAATGTTTACCTAAAATGCATTTTTTACTTTGCTTATATGCCGGAAGCATGTAGAACAGAGACACAACAATTGTCTGCTTTCTAGCTCACAGTTGTTAAAATTTGCGCTGTGTATGGTTACAGTATTATGAGCAAGTACATTTTGTAGTCAATAATTTATGTCATATCACCATCTCTATATGCCATTTACCGGGATTTTTTTATTTGAGTAAATTTATATAAATTATTTTACTTTGCAATAAAACATTGAACGCTTTCTCAATAATGATACAACATCTGGGCCCCGTTACATAAAGATTCACGATTAATCGTAATTTTAATCTATAAAATTGATCGTGCGATCAATTAATTGGTCACGGGGCCCAGGTCTTTATGAAAGCCACCCATCACTGTCCATATGAGTAGCATATGTAAACAATTTGTATTGATGTGATAACAATTACTAGTGAAATATATTTTCTATATCTATGTTACCTCTTTACGTCAGAGCGGGTTTCTTGCAGTACGACTACCCGGGTAAGATTCGGGGGATCCCCGTATCTCACTACTCTATCCCAGCGGAGCTCTACGCCAATGTGACGTACTATCCGGACAACCTGGGCTTCTGCACCCCGCCAGGCAACCTGCCCTGTGTTCCCAACGGCCTGCTGAACGTGTCCGCTTGTCAGGGTGAGTTCATTGAAAGGCGTAGCCAGCTTAGGGCAGAACCGACGTACGCCCCTGTGAGGACCCCCCCCCCCCCCCTAAACAAAACACAATATAAACATTAAAGGGGACCACCAGGCAAAGAACAACACATTATTATATGTTTTGGTACCGTTTTGTGATATCAAATAGATACCCAACATTTTGCAAAGGGTTGTGTAATTCATAAACAAAGCAATTAATTTCCACCACTTACGGAACCACTGCTATTTCCTGGTTCCATACGGGCCAACCATTTGCGAGTGCGCCAATGCTATTCACGCGTACGTTTCTAGACAATATATTCCCGGGCGATTCGTTCGCTATGCACACAAATCGCAATTCACGACACGCATCGCAGTCTTCGCAATTCAGACCGCATGAACGCATTCTTTAGAATGGTGATGCGTTTCCAATTTATTTTTTTTCTTTTCTGGAAACATATTTTTGTGAACTTGTTGATGGAATGGAATACTAAAGATGTTACCTTTCTTTAATTAGAATATTATTTTTGGGTTGTGGTACCCTTTAAGGTCTATGAAGCATATTGATGCATTGTCATCCCATATACTACGCCCCTTTCATCAAATTCTCACTGGAAGCAAGGCATCGGAACAGTGGGATTGGAGCTTGGAGAGAGAGAAAAAGAGGAGGAGGGGGGAGGGGGGGGGGGGGGGGTCGGGGCATAAACAAAAAGACACAAAAAAGGGGCAAGTGATGGCTCACCCTATATTAAGAACCCAGTACTCGTGGAATTGGAGCAGTTTATACCACTTAAATGCCTTCCGGGACACACGTACGTGTCGCGGCTGAGAATCGATCACAATGACCAAAATAATTATCGATAGACAAAGGCCCTATAATACAAGTATACCACAACACTCCCCTACAAACACTTTCCCTGCCCTTTGTTTCAGATTTGTCATTAGAATCCGATCCTAAATATCTCGAGACTATACGATCTGACGATACTGACACGGTAATAGATCGATAAACCTACACGTAAAACCCGGCGCAGACAGAGCCGACTCGACCCGATCCCACTAGTTTTCATCCAGGCTAGAGTATGTACTGACTGATCAGTCAGAGCCGATTCATCATGTTGAGCCGGACCCTTGCTGAAAACTAGCTTATTAGCTGATAGCAGTTTTTTTTATTTTTTTTTACCGTGAATAAGTAAATAACCTCAAACTCACTTCCCGACTAGGAAAATCTAAGGCGTGAGGCAACATACCCTGACCCGATCAGACTGAAAACTTGTCAGATCGGTTCGAGTCGGCTCTGTGTGCGCTGGTTTTTAATTATAAATACATATTTATTTGATTGCTATAGCTGGAGCCCCCGTCTACCTGTCATCTCCTCATTTCCTGTACGGAGACCCTGTTCTCTTCCAAGGGGTCTCGGGAATGAACCCCATCAGGGACCAACATGAGACATCCTTCGACGTAGAAATGGTAACAAAATTCACGATTGTATATTCTGTTGTATATATCATGTTATTTTGATTCGTTATCTAATTTGTAGTCCAACTTATTATCAGTGGTGTATTGGGGTCGGAATGATTCAGGGGGAGCTAGGGGGTGAACTATTGGGGATATTATCTTTATATTTCTTTACGAAATTATTGTGCCATCGTTTTGGCCAAATTATTGGGGTGCTCCCATTGCTACGCCACTGTATTCGTCTATCCACCTAATATATCTGTATCTATCTATCTATATATATATATATCTATCATAATTATATATGTTGTAATGTTGTTTTGTTGTGCATAATACAACAAAATAATGTAAACATTTTATTTTGTTCATCCGATTGACAGTATAATGTTATAAACTAAATAATGCAATGGCTGAAGAGCGAGGGTAATGGTATTGCTGACGTTGGTTTATTATTATTATTTAAAAAAAATCTTACTTGAATATATTAATACAGGATGACATGGTCAGTATACACTGTTTGACAACATATCAATTTTTACGTAAATAAGAACAGTATCAACTATCGATTTAGTTGTGTGGTTAGTTGTATTTTGTCGTATTTTGTCTTCCTCGTGAAGCCCGAGTTTTATTATCATTTTTTTTTAGTTGAGTGGGGTGACATTCCAAGCACACAATCGCATCCAAATCAACACTAGAGTCGGCCCCTTTCTACAGTTTAAGTAAGTACTTCGTAATTCGGATCATTGATTAATTTTCTAGTTTCAGGCTTTTTCGGGGATAAGTCTTATTCCCCCAAAAGTAATAACTATATAATTATGGCATTGCTTTTATTAAACCGTCCAAGACTATTTGATGTTGGTACTGGGTGGCATTTTTTATATGGATGCCATGTTACCTTTTATTTAATAATATAATTAAAACAATAAAACTATTATAATGCACGTATTAGTCTTATGCGACAAGACAATACAATGATATACATTCAGCTGCTAAATATACTTTTAAAATATTCCTATAATTATGATAAAACATTTCTGATGATGATTTAAGTTTGTATAACTTTTAATTTAGATATATTGATGCTGGTCAATCTTGTTTGTTTTGTTAAGAAATTAAAACGTTTGTTTTTCCTTTTCTTCAAAACAGAGATGCAAGAATGGTGAGCGAGGCGTATCTACCTGTAATCTGGCTAAATGAGGTGAGTGATAAAAGAAAGTCGTTATTTATCATCTTAAGCAAGTTAGATCATGATGGTCAATTTATATCATATTATGTCTAGTGGAACAAATTTGGCTCCTTTGGCAGGATTTGTAATTTGTTCTCATTGTTGCTTATGTTGCGGATAAAACATTTAGATGGATAATTATATTTAACCCTTACAAAATGTGCTATATGTGTACGTTTCTATCCGACCTCTTACTTTTCACCAGTATTGCGTCTTTTTTCAAATAAATGTCATCATTGCTGACGGGCATTATTTTTCATGCGGGCATCGATGATTCTATGAGTAACGCATTTAATGCAAAAAGATATCAATCCGAACGCGAATTGTCTTACTCTGTTATTTGATGATCTTTGTTCTTTTCTGTTCTTTGTTTCAAATTTATATATGATTTTTATAAATGGATAAAAGCATGATTTATAGAACAAATTGTTTTTTTATAAGGCGCTTACAGCTTTGCCACTTCATAATTATTGGTGTACGAAAAGTGAAAAAAGATGTTAATGAAACCAAACTTTGTTTCTGCAGTCATCCCAAGTCGACGAAGCACTAGCGCAATTCTACATCGAGGAGAGCCTCGTCCCACAATACATTCTACTCGGCCTCATTGTCATCCTCATCGCCGTTGGGGGCGGCCTATTCATAGGCGCCATAATAACCTTCATCATTATGAAGAGTGACCAGAGCAAAGTACAGAATGAAAAGGTGATTTTTACGTAAAGAGTGAAACAAATCTTGAAAATTCTCTATAAATCCACAACAACAACAACAAATCTAAGTATCTTATATAGGATCCCCTACCATTTAAATAACTGAGAGATGATAGGGGCAGAGGCGTCGGGTACCCCCGTAACAATTTGACCAAAACAATACAAAGCATTAGGGAAAAGTGTGTGTAATGAAATCCTATTTAAAAATATATAATTCAAAAGTACGTAAGGTGTGTACCCCTCCCCCTCCCCATATCGTTCGCGTGCCTCCAAACTGGTCTGGCCACGCGACGCCACTGAACACTTTAAGGGACAAACATCTGAACACAGTCATGACAAGACTAAAAAAAGATGATATTTTACTGAATGGAATGCATATTGTAATTAACTGTAAAATAAAAAGGTAGAATGGCTTAATTTACATAGGAAAACTTACCCAGATTTTAATTTTAACAAAACAGGTACATCTGCAACTGAAGACTTTACTATTGTTTATGCAGCAGCAATCCTCGTACATTTATTTTTATATTAATTACAAATATTAGCATAACAATTACTTATATGTTATTAATTTTCTTAAATTTCTCTTTGATTTTATTTGCACCACAGAAGAAGGGCAGTTTCAACATGTCGGGGAGTCTAGACGAGCCGTTTCCGCAGAAATACTGATAAACCTTTGTGATGAACCCTACCTAAACGTTGTAGGTAGTTCAATACGAGTTTCCTTTTAAGACCTGTTTAAGTGTTTTGAAAACATGTCAGAAATCAATTTTCTATAAATTTAGCGATGTTCCTTCCGTATTGGAATAATTATCTCGATGGAAAGTTTTCTATAATGTGGTTCGTATGCTTACTAAAAGGAAAGAAAAAAGTCAACATCATGATAATTCGTAACCAAGTCGTCACCAAATATGCATTTTATTTCGGAAATGTATAGAGACTATGAATTAGATACTCGTATCTTTATCATGTTTATGTTGCAGATATCATTGCATTAAAATGATACAAATTTTGAAACATTGGAAATATTTAAAATCAATAATGTAGCTTCATTAAAACTTGCGTTGAGATGCGTTTCAATAATGTACTGTATATGGTTTTGAGTCATTTCGTACGTTCGTTGTTTATCACAGTCAATGGAAATTGACTTAAATATACATAGCTCCTTCAAGGAATAAAGCATTTTTATTTTGCTAATTTTGTACATTACCTGAAAGTTTATTTAGCCATCGTACTTTTAAAGATATATGATTTCATGCATGAAACTCCATCACGGAATTTTAGACAGTATATTGTATAAAGTAGCATGTATAGATTCTAGAAAATGTGTTTTGTATCGCTTCATTTACATTTCAGCGCTTTATGTTGACTACAGTTCGCGCAATTATAGCGAGCCTATATAGCTCGTGATAATTTACTATGATTTTTAATTTGTTGTTAAAATGTAGAAATTTAGGTATCATAGATGTGTATTATTTATGTAAATATCTTTTTGAAACTGTTTAAAATGTAAGGAGGATATACTAGCTTCTACAGAGTGAACACAATAAGGGGGCGAACGCATTCCATTGCCATGATTATAATAATTATGTAAAACGTTATGGTGTTGGTCCGTAATCGCATGTGCGTTCACATGTACTGTAATTGAAATTAAGTATTACTGGATCCTGTTTAGTCATGATGAATGCTGATTAAAATATGTTTCGACTGTAAAACCCGAATCACCTTGCAGACCTTTGATCATTATGTATTATCTCAATGTTATCCTTTACATATTTCCCCCGTGTAAAGTTATTCTTTCTTTTTCGTCGGGTTAATCTGCCTCCTTCAATCCTGAAGAATCTTACAGATACTCAAATAAATATAATTGAAATTTGAATTACTTTTGAGTCTATGTACAGCCTGAATGCACTACAAAAAAAGCTGCTATAATTATGATAACAATATTATTACTAAACCCCTCACAAAAAGTTCCGTAATTCAAGTTAGAGCGTTAATAACTATCTTTTCCCTATTGCATGAATTTGGTTTCATTGAAAAGTCCGTTTATTCCTCTTTACATTGGTAATGGTTATGTAATTATGGAATGTGCATTGTACCTAAATATGAGGCCAAATCAAGATTGACATGTGTGACCATTCAAACACACCTAAATCTCCAAACAAATTAAGAATTCACATTGACAATAACGTTGTTTTTTGCAACATTTCGTTTTTGACACGGCTCCATTTCTAGATATATACTGCACATTCCATAATTACATAATCATTACAAATGAGGCATCGATGTATAAATGGGAATACAAAGGCCTGTCAGTTGGATCAAATTCGAGTAGGATCATTTCATAACAAAATAGGAAAACGCTCAAACTTTATATGGAACAGAAGAAATTGACATCCCAACGCATTCCAGATATGTGCCGAGACGAGAAAGAGAGAGAGACATAAAATGTAAAATACACTAAAATGAATTAAACAAACGACGACGCAAAGGGACATAATATTGTCAAAGGGAGGGGCAAGAGGCGATGTTATATAGTTATGAAGCAATTAATGAACAAAATAGTACAACTACACATATGATATGATTCACTGTGGACTAGTCATTATACCATCAGTGGAACGAATAAAACGATATACAGAGTGGCCCCTAGAAAAAACAACGGGGCACTTTCCACAATATATTAACAAAATTATGATGCCCATCGAATAGGGTGTCTTTTCCAATGAAAAACGATATCAAGAACAGTCACTTTTGTCATGTCGTTTTTGTTTTAAAGCGCAGTGAGTGACACCATGTCAGGTTCACTATTTTGTCATTTTTTTACCGAGTCAGTGCCTGATAAATCGCACTTACTGCCCGTCATAGCATCGAACAACCGAGCAATACGCGCGCGTGCATTCAGCTGTGTGTCGAGAGAATGGGCATAGTAATGTTGTTCGTTGCTTTGACGGGCAGGAAGTGCAATTCGCTAATGTAATTCAATCACTAACGTAGTAAAAATTGACAAAAATGGGAACCTGACATGTTTCACTTAGTCTAGGTTTTAGACTCTTCATACACCTTTCCCCCATATATCGCGTAACCCGGTGAATCTGTACGCCCGGTGGATCTAATCTGTACGGATAAACAGATTCACCGGGCGTACAGATTCACCGGGTTATGCGATGGGAGAAAGGTGTATAAAGAGTCTAGAACCTAGACTAGGTTTCACTCGACCGTAGCCCGAGTTACCAGCCCGATGCATGTCCGTAGCTCTGGTTTGACCCGCTAAGGCAGTTAGCTAGTTTGACCCTGATGGCTAGTGCTCTACATTTGCACGTTGAGGACACAAACAATAATGACCCTGAGCAAGGTCACGCATTAACAATAGATCACCGGACGTATATAGCTTGACCATTGACTACTATCAAGCTTCCCGTTGTGTATCACGCAGTAAATATCATGGAATTATTGTATGGAGAGCTGTTGCAGCTGTCCATTTGAACCAGAACATATACCGACGTGACATTTAAAGAGTTATACACTAAATAGGACACACGTATATGATTACAAGCAATAGTCTGTTCATTCGTGTAGAAGTTTGAACCATAGTTTCTGGTTTGACGATCATGGTTGTATAGAGGCTCTAATATCACGCATTAGCTGTGTGCAGTCAAGCCTTTGTATGGTGACCGGCAAACTCGCGACCGGCTAAGGAAATCAAGAAAGATAGCCACTTTAGACGGGTGACCTCTTTTCATACTGCTTTCCCTGCACTATTGGTGGTCACTTTTGAAAGGTGGCTGCTAAAACAGGTGACTGTATAATCGTGTTTTTTTTTCTATAACCAACGGACATTCGGAATGCCACGACCTAAGCAATTTTATGAACAGGATGTCGACAGCGGCTGGGCATGGATGGTCGTCATCTTCGCCATCGCCACGGAGTTCGTTATCGGGAGCTTCACGTACACCGTCCCCATCTACTTGGTGACGTGGAAAGAGGACTTCGACAACTTTGCAACGGGATCACTCAGCATGATCGTCAGCGAGTTCGGAGCTGCTTCGAACATCACTCGTAGGTTTTTTCTTTATTTCAGAACGAATCAATTAATACATGACAGAAAATGTATCGATAAATAATATTTACATGCAGTAATTGTACACACATTTAGTGGGATATAATCATCACAATCTAACTTATTTTCCAGATCAAGAGTAAGATTTTCTTTACATTGGCGTCCTTGACGATGAATTTTATATTGCATGGGCTGCCTTAATAATTCTTTGACATAATTATAATTGAAAGGAATACATAATGTCAGTACGTATAAACTAACAAGGTCTTATGGCTGTCTGAAGTATGATAAAACTACATATTTGGGGAAACGTTTCCGTCACCTTTACACGAACGAAAACCTTGAAGTTAAAGATTCAACTCCAAGGTTTTATCTAAGTTGTATGACGAGAGACTTGGACTTGGCAAGAATCGCCAAACGGGGTGTGTGGGGGGGGGGGGGGGGGGGGGGAGGGGGGGCCTTTTGTTCCAATAACATCCACGTAATTTTACAAATTATACTGGCCTGAAAATGAGATGTCTGAATAATTATGGTATCGTTCCTCTCTATCAACTCCCAACAGCAATCTTTGCAGGAGCTTTATGCAAGCGGTTCGGCTGTAGGACAGTGCTCTTCATTTCCGGCCTGATCTGTAGTGTGTCGCTCCTTCTGGTTGCCTTTGCAACACGGCTTTGGCAACTGCACCTCTTTGGTATTGTCTCAGGTAAGTTTCGTCTTGAAGCAACATGATCGTTGTCCTTTCATTCCTGATGAGCTCTGTATCATCTGGCCCCCGTTGCAGGAAGAGATATATCGATTATAAGTTACAAGTATAAGTCAGGTCATGTGTTACGAATGCGCAGATCTGATTTGTTTTCTGACTTACAATTAATTGTTACATTCGATTGTATCTCTTTCTGCCTCGGGACCTATATATATTTTCATCCAATGTTGCTCCACTGATAACAATAACGATCGCTGCCCCAATAAAACAATAAAGAAACCGTGTTATACAGGGTGGCCCATAAATAACGGAACGGGGCACTTCCCAAAATAAAGCAACGAAATGACTGGGTCCATCGGATAGTGTGTCTTTTCAAATGAAAATTGATACCAAGAACATTAATTTTGGTTGTGTAGTTTTTGTTTTAGAGCGCTGTGAGTGACACTATGTCAGGGTTCATTTTTCTTCAATTTTGACTGACCTATTGGCTAAAGAATGACCCGAACGGCTCGGCATAGAATTACGGTGCTGTGGCTATTCAGTCGAACGCACACTAACAAAGGTGTCCGCATCATTGTGCATCGTAATTCTATAACGAGCCGTTCGGGTCATTCTTTAGCCAATTGGTCAGTCAAAATTGAAGAAAAATGAACCCTGACATGGTGTCACTCACAGCGCTCTAAAACAAAAACTACACGACCAAAATTAATGTTCTTGGTATCAATTTTCATTTGAAAAGACACACTATCAGATGGACCCAGTCATTTCGTTACTTTATTTTGGGAAGTGCCCCGTTCCGTTATTTCTGGGCCACCCTGTATATATAGGCTACATCCAATTTAATTGTTTCCATCCTACCTATCAAACAAACAACATCTTGTGAGAATCAAATAAATATCAAGAGGAATCTACGTAAGTATAATTATGGTATAAGATTTGTGTTATATGGTAATTTGCACCATATAAGTTTAAGATTTTTTTTTGTGTGTACTATCAGGATCTGCTTTTGGCATCGTATTCATCCCGGGTTATGTCGAAATCACATACTACTTCAAGCACCACTTCGGCATCGCCAACGGATTGGTGAACGCCGCGATGCCATTGGGAGGTGTGGCGATGTCACCCGTGGTCGAGCTCCTGTGCGAGAGATACGGATGGCGTGGAGCTATACTGATCCACTCCGCCTTCGTTGCTAACGTACTCGTAGGCGCGGCGGTGTTCCGGGTTTCCGGCCAGGAGGCTGCGATCATCACATCGGCACGGAGACGGTCGTCGTCACCCCCGGCGTCACAATCTGCGTCACGACGTTCTTTGAATTCGAAAGCTGTTGTAATGGGTTCAGGCGTGGGAGACGGTTGTAATGGTCTTACCGTGATGGACAGTAACCCAGAGTCAATGCTAGAAGGGTCATCTGCGAAATCAGGGAATGAGCTTGAGATCGAAGCTGAGATAAATATGGAATCTAAGCCCAAAGCAGAATCAGAGATAGTGTTCCTTAGTTCCATAGACACGACGAATGGTAATTTGGGGGAATTCGGATCGCTTTTCGAATCAGGGGCTGATGTCGAGTTCGTAGAAAGTGGAACTGAAAGACCGAGTTCATGTGAACCCTGTACTCAATGTCTCGGGAAAATCAACGAGTTCTTCGATCTCTCCGTTCTTCTTCGCAACGTCGATTTCTGCATTCTCCTCCTGACATCGATGATCACGGCACTCTGCGTGGTCGCGTACCGTTTCTACATCCCGTCGAAGCTGGTCTTTGATCTCGGAGTGCCGAAGATCAAGGCGAGTCTGTCGATCACGGTGTACGCAGCATGCAGCTCAGCTTTCCGGTTCATCAACGGACTCATCGTCGAGTGGGGACGGATCAGTGAAATCAATATCTACATCGTGACCTTGAGCGTCATCAGCCTGGCAGCTGTGCTCAACCCTGTTGCAAAGGTTGGTTACCAGAACACGTCTTCTCGCACATGCCAACAATGTTTTTGTTTAAAGGCTGGTTTTGTCCCCGGTGGTGTCACTTCATACTCAAAGATATGATCGCTCTCGAAGTGAAAAATTACCCCTTCTTTTCGTCTCCTCTCCGCGGACATAGTAATGAAATATTTACTATTTTTTTTCATATACGCGAATATGTTTTCATGGCGAACACATACGAAAATTGTGAACAATCATGCCTACTACGGCCAATATTGCGTTTTATATTCCAACTGTCGGATTTCAATAATGACCTCCGGTTAAATCATATTTATATTTCTGCAGCTCCTTCAATAAATAATTACTACTAATATGCGCAAATCTAATTGGTTGCAATAAAAGGGATAGTTGAGTTTTGGTAAAGAGGGCGCTTCAAGAAATGATTGTGTGTGAGGTAATGAAAAACTGAGTATTAAATTTGAATGAGCATATACTACTTAAATGACAGAATAGACTTTATTTGATCTAAATCAGTTCAGAAACAGCTGAAATATCACTGAATATATCCAATCGCACTAAATGTGGGATCCCACATTAATTCGATGGTTTAATCGAACAAAATTAAACTGCTTACACTTTTTCTAAAATGATAACAGGCTTTTTACTTAGTCGTTTGTAATTTGTTATACATTTCAAGCATGGTGGAGTTATAACTTTTAGTTTGTAATGTTATGGTGCAGGTTTTGGTTACTAAAATTTAGATTGACCAAAACTTTACTTTACAATCGGATGCAACTCTTTCTATAACGTGGCCCTGAAATAGGACATCCATGAGACTATAGTAGCTGTGTAAAATTTTGTGCCCTAGCTTTTTAATTTTTGTCGTGTCTTCAATTTATATTTTCCTATGTAGGCATATTGGGCGCAGCTACTTCTCACTGGCCTGTTAGGAATGGGAACGGGGAGTTTCTACGCGGTGTGTCCAATCCTATGTCGGCAGTATGCTGGTGATAGGAAAGTAGCCAATGCCATCGGACTCTTCTATGGCTGCTCTGGTATCGGCGTGCTGATTGGTCTACAGTTAATGGGTGAGGATATAGGAGATTTTGATTGATCTATTACTAATAATAGGTGTTCAACATGTTTGTTTTAATTCATAAGATATGATATCATTTTGCGGTTATTTGGAATTGAAAGGCTTGTTGTATAGTTGGAGGGTATGATACACAAGCTATCTATAACAGTTGATGGGTTAGGATACAAGGGGGTTGCTGTTTGGTCTATACTGATTTTGTGTATAGGGAATTACTATAATGGGGGATTGGTCAATATTTGTTGGATGTTTATAGGGTACATCGAGCTTGATGATTGGTCTGAATCTGTAAACGAGATGTTTTGCATGTTTAGCTACATCGCGTCTTAGCTGGTCTTTGGGATGCTTGATCCTGGATAATGTTGGACAATTTTGGACAATGTTGGATAATGTTGGATAATGTTGGACAATGTTGGAGTTCTCAAGGGCCCCGTTTAGAGTTACACTTGTTTGTAAAGTTGCTATTAATTGCAAGTCAGATGTAACTAAATGCGAAAATCTGATTGGTTCAAATTTGCATAAAATTATGTTCTGACTTGCAATTCATTGCAATTTTAAAATCGATTGCAACTCTTCCTGCAACGGAGCCAATATCATGTAGTCAATGATAAAGTTAATGGGCTTGTTTAAGGTCAGCATTTGGGGTTCGGTTGATTGGTCTGTAACTCCTGGATAAGAGGCGTGTTAATAGAGTCTAACTATTCTATTGTTCTGTTCTGTTTCATCAAATGTCATGCTGAAAGAATATTGATAATGTGCTGTTTTGTTCCATATTATATCATTGTATTAATTGCAGGAAGCTTATACGATATGACAGGGTCGTATGACGTTCCCTTCTACGTCATTGGTTCCGCGCAAGTCGTTGCCGTGGTCGTCATGGTAATCAAACAGTACTGTTATCCTTTCTACAAACGACGTCAAAGCGATACGCGCTGACAGTGAAGACGGTGATAACGATGGTGATCATTACGACCGTAACGAACGAAGAGACGAACGCGGAAATGCGACATCGAGAACATCGCGCATTCACCACTTCCACGTGGCAATGGGAAACGCGCGTTCTCAGACACATCACCCAAAGAGCCATTCCTTCTTTCCGCACTGGCATGTCCATCATTAAACAGCTATTCTGTGGAGTGCATATACTTTCAGTGGAAATTATATTGACAGCAACTGTGAATCATATGTGTGGTATATATGTTGCCACAACATCCTCATTAAGTCACTAATTAATACTGCCAAATTTATGTAAACTTGCATGGCAAGTTTAATTTATTAAATGCAGTGCACCGTTTATGTTCTTGATGTATATATGTCTCATCCTTGTTGCAGGTTTTCTACATTGGAAAGTCAAGATTTTGGGAAATTGCAATAGAATAACCAGAACAATGAAATATGTGGACCTTTATATGGTGTATGGTTACGGGATGGTTACATGTCACATAACGAGACATATCAAGCAGAATGCCTGATGTACAGAATCGTATACATTGGACAGTGCTGCGCTCCAATACCTTTTGGCGCTGGTCAACTTTAAAATACAAGGTTCAATATAGTTTGCGCATATATTATTAAATAGATCTACACAGTAAATCCGTCAACTTACAAATGTCTTATCATTTATGTATGCTTACTATAAAGTTCTCGAGGTGAAGTCATCAAAGCAAGGTCAAGTATTGCATTTGTGAAACACAAATGGTTCACGTACGATATTGTTATGTAACAATAATTTACATTGTTAAGATGCCCTTCTATTCGGCCATGTAGACATTTCGTCACATTCTATCATTGCCATAACTTCTATTTATAGTCGTGTAAATAATCCAGCAAATATATGAGAACTTCAGTGAAAATTCAATTTCATTTCAATTGTCTAAAAATGGCTCCATGTCTTCATTTAATATATTTATGACAAGAATTAAGTATAAACTATAAACACATATTAGAAGTTAAATCATATAATCATGTTAAAGGGATAGTTGAGTATTGGTCAAACTTAACTTTAGTAATCAAAACCTGCACCATTACGGTACAAACTAACTCCACCATGCTCGAAAAGTATACACAATTACAAACGACTAAGTAAAACCCCTGTTATCATTCAAAAAGAGCCGCTACAACTCAAGAGGGCGCTCTCTAAAAAACTCATTGGTTTTAGCCATTTTTCATACAAAATTGTGCATTTGATGTTTTGTTAAAATAATGATTCAATAGAGATATCATCAACAACTTTTTAAAAACCTATTCAGATTTTTTTCAAAGTAGTCTATAAATTTTTTTTTCTAAAAAGTCAAAATATCCCCTGGCGGAGAATATTTGAATAAAAATACGTTTATGGATATTTCAGCCGTTTCTAAACCGATTTTGATCAAATATAGTTTATTCTGTGATTAAAATTGTATGTTCTTTCAAATTTGACAGTCAAGTTTTCATTATCTCACAAAAAAAATATTTTGTGAAGTGCCCTCTTTACCAAAACTCAACTATCCCTTTAAGTGCCTATACCCACACAATTCTAGATATTCTTGTCAGAGCGGTATACGGTTCTGAATTTTGTCTTTTAAGGGCGCCACCTTGCGGTGGTTCTGAACAGATGTAATAATTAATTTTTGATGTAAATTAACAATTGTTACCGTACTGATTACTTTATAATTGTTTGGAAAACATGAATGAAGATAATAAAATATCATTGAAAACACAAACATTGTATTTTTTTTTTATCATACCATGGATTATACCAGTTTGTAGTCTAGTCAAACCTGTATATCCCCCCTCCCCTCCCCCTCCCCCCCCCCCCCCCCCCAAAAAAAAAAAGAAAGAAAAAGAAAATCAAAATCGTATTTGGGCCATCCTAATGACACAATTTATGGTTAACATTTCTCAGGTCTCTTGAGAGAGCACGTTCGAGCTGCAGTAACGTAGCTATACGGATGGACTCACTAACTATAACTAACTAACTAATTAACTTACTAACTAACTAACTAATTGCCTACTTAACTAGCTATCTAACCATCTAACTAACGAATTAACTTACATACGGATATACGGATGGACTCACTAACTATAACTAACTAACTTACGAATTAACTTACTAACTAACTAACTAACTAACTAACTAACTAATTAACTATTTGCCTAATTGACTAACTAACTAATTAACTTACAAACTAACTAATTGACTAAGTAACTAACTTACTAACGAACTAAATAATTAACTAATCTACTAACGAACTAACTAATCAATTAACTAACTAATGAATATATAATGAAGCAATAAAACTATGAATAAATAAAGGAATATAATGGGCAAGGACAACGTCAATGCAAATCAGTGTTTAAATGGCCTGTACTATTATCCCCCAATATTTGCGGTTCAAAATATAAGGGAACGTTGGAATGTAGGATAGTATCCCCTTTTGTTCATTAGAGATTGTTATACAATAGTCTCCTTTTAACCACATCTTGAGAGTGATGAACTGCCAAAATCCAAAATTTCCCGGCGGCTGCGCCCTCTGGACCCCCATTCAGGAATGCTCGTCATACCCACTCAAATAAACTTACTATCTTGTCCCATAAAAACAACACTTTGAGTTCTGGATAATATGATCCAAATACTTCCGAGGGCTTCGCCCCCTGGACCCCCACTGAAATACCCAATGTGGGTATATATACCTTGACTGATCTCATTTAGGGTTCCATCAAGGCACTAAATACTGCACTAAACAGAGCCTAGGAAGAGAATATATTCTTAAAGTTCTTGAGATTTCTAAACAGCTAAATCCAAAAGATTATGGGGGTTCTTCCCCATGGACCCCGTGCAGGGGCTAAATAGTGGGGCCCTGCTCCCAACCCATTCAAGGGCTTCTTAATAATAACCCTGGGCGCGCTGCTGGGTCGGTCGCTTCGCTACCTCGCCGAGAATGGTCGACATGACGTATTACCCCCCCCCCCCCCCATGGCGAGGAGAAATCGACGCCTATATGACATGAAGGAATTAATTAACAAGACGGTAAAACTACAAAATGTATTCACTTTAGACTAGTCAATATTATATACTATCAGTGGAACAAATACCAATAAAACGATAAAACTATATGCGTTGAATTTTGCTCAATTCACTTGAAATGTCCATGCATGAGTAGTATACATTCTTATGTCCATATAAACTCTACGCCCCAGTTCAATATCATGCGTCCTATCTGGTTTGACCCTGGCCATTGCCCGATGAGGACGCAAACAATAATGACCCTGAAAAGCGTCACACGTTAAAAACAGATTTACAGATTTACGTCATATAGTAGCTTCACTATATACGGGAACCCATTGTATCACGAAATTATTATATATGTATGAAGCAAGGGCGTCAACAGCTTCTCGAAAGTGGGGGGGGGGGGACATCGGCGAGGGAGCGAAGCGACCGAGCGGGGGAGGGTGTGGGAGGGGGTGGCCCCCTCCCACAATAGGGAGCTTTTGCACTTTTTGGCTTGAAATTGTGCGATTTGGTGCATATCTGAGACAGAAATTTCACATATACATGTATGTCAGAGTGAAATCTATGAAATCTATGGATCAAACATATGTACATAATGTATACACTTATGAACAAAAGTGGGGGGGGGGGGGGGGACAATCCCCTCCACATTGAAAAAGTGGGGGGGGGGGGGGACATGTCCCCCCCCCCCCCCCCCCGTCCCCCGCCTGTTGACGCCCATGGTATGAAGAGCAGTAAGTTGTATAGCTGGTAATTTGAACAAAAACATAATTATACTGACGTGACATTTTGTAGATTCATACATAAAATAGGACACACGTAGGATTACACGTAATATTTTGTTCGTTTTTTTGTGTGTTCGTTCGTTCGTTCGTGTGGAAGTTGGAATCATAATTCTAAAGCTTGATCTGGTTTTACGATATGTTTGTAATCCCATAAAGAGGCGTCATTTATTGCCCGCATAAACGAATACAGTCAAACCTGTCTATGGTCCTCACCTAAGGAAAACAAGAAAGATGGCCACTGAAGACCGGTGACCTCTTTAGACCGGTTCGACAACATTGTTTTTCCTGCATGGGATCACTTTGGTGGTCACTATAGACAGGTGACTGCTAAAATAGATGAATGTCGAATCATTTTGTATAACCAACGGACATTCGTAATGCCACGACTCAAGCAATCTTATGAACATGATGTCGACAGCGGCTGGGCTTGGATGGTGGTCATCTTCGCCATCGTCTCGCAGTTCGTTATCGGTAGCTTCACGTACACCGTCCCCATCTACTTGGTGACGTGGAAAGAGGACTTCGACAACTTCGCAACGGGATCACTCAGCGTGATCGTCAGCGAGTTTGGAACTGCTTCGAACATCACTCGTAAGTTTTTCCTTTATTTCAGAACAAAACAATAAGTGAAAGAAAATGTATCGATGTACATGATTGTGTTAACAGGTGTGGATAAATATTTGTGACATAATCATGTAAATCTAACGTGTTATTCCAGATTAAGATTAATATTAATATTTTCTTGACTTATGCTTGCTCGAGCTGGCTTAGTCATTAAGATAATAACAATGCAAACGAATACAGTTTTGTATAGTCCGTCTAAAACGTGGGTTCTCCAATTCAAGCTCCAATTCAAGTCGCGTCATTGACATGACAAAGCTAGATGCATGTATTTGGGCGAACTTGTCCGAGGCCATTACACGTATTTAAACTTTACAGTTAAAGTTCAAACTCCAATGTTCTACCTATATAACAATTGGTTCAGTCTTGTGTTTTGTTTTGATATGATGACATTAATCGTAAAAATGTCAGAGGCGGCTTGGCTATATATACTTCGCACAAAAAGTTCCGCAATCGAGGTTTGCGCATTAATAACTTTTTCTATTAGGTTATTACCATTGATAAATTTGGTATCATTGGAAAGCGTGAATTCTCCCCTTTACATTGATATTTATTTTGCTATGAGTATTTCATCATGGAATGTGCATTGCATCAAAATGTAGGGCAAAGTCAAAAGTGAAATGTTGCAAAATGCACTGATATTGTCAACAAAGGGCCTTCCTTTTGTTTGAAGATTAAAACGTGGCTTGAATGCCTATTACGTTATTACCATTCATAAATTTTGTATCATTGGAAAGCTTGAATCCTCTCCTTTACATTGATATAACATTTGCTATGAGTATTTCATCATGGAATGTGCATTGCATCAAAATGTAGGGCAAAGTAAAAAATGAAATGTTGCAAAATGCACTGATTTTGTCAACCTTCATTTTGTTTGAAGATTAAAACGTGGCTTGAATGCATGACCACCTCACCCCCATTCAAGCCAAGGAAGGCACTCTGTTGACAAAATAAGTGCATTTTGCAACATTTCACTTTTGACTTTGCCCTACATTTGGATGCAATGCACATTCCATGATAAGATATTCATAGCAAATTTCATACCAATGTAAAGGGAAGAATTCACGCTTTCCAATGGTACCACATTTATGAATGGTTATAGCATAATAAAAAAAAGTTATTAATGCGCAAACCTCGATTGCGGAACTTTTTGTGCGAGGTATAGAATCACCAAGGCGAGGGATGGGGTGGGGGCAACTAATGATTGGGCAATTATTTGCAATATTATCCACGGACTTTTACCAAATATACTGATCTAGAATTAGTATCTCATTTGTGTGAACTACTATTCCCTCTTTATGAACAGCGATCTTTGCGGGAGCCTTATGCAAGCGATTCGGCTGTCGGACTGTGATCTTCATTTTCGGGGGGATCTGTAGTTTGTCGCTTCTTCTTGTTGCCTTCGCAAAGCAGCTTTGGCAACTGCACCTCTTTGCTATTGTCTCAGGTGAGTTTCGCCCTGAAAAACGCACACGATCATCACCCCTCGCCCCCCATGCTACCTTTTATTCCTGATGATCCCTGTATCATCATACTATATATATATATGTAAACAGTGTTGCCTCACTGATAACAATAACCATCGCTGCCCCAATAAAAAATAAAAAAATCAGAAACAGTGACATTCTAGCAATCAAACAAACATCATCTCCCGAGAATCAAGTAAATCAACACATTTTCATTACAAAAAACATGTAAGAAAAAACATTCCTTTGATATCAATAGTAATTTAAGAAAGCATAGTATAACATTTTTTTTTCTTCTTATGGTAATTTGCACCATACGTTTATGATAAAACATGATCTCGTTTTGTTTGTTTTTCTCTTTCAGGATCTGCATTTGGCATCGTGTTTGTCCCAAATTTTGTCGAAATCATGTACTACTTCAAGCACCACTTCGGCATCGCCAATGGCCTGGTGAGCGCCGCGATGCCCTTAGGAGGCGTGGCGATGTCACCCGTGGTCGAACTCCTGTGCGAGAAATACGGATGGCGTGGAGCCATATTAATGCACTCCGCCTTCGTTGCCAACGTACTCGTAGGCGCGGCGGTGTTCCGGGTTTCCGCCCAGGAGGCTGCAATCATGGCATCGGCCAAGGGGCAGTCGTCGTCACTTCCGGCATCACCCCCGGTGTCACCCATGGCGTCACCATCTGCGTCACGACGTTCTTCGAAAGCTGCTGTAATGGGTTCCGTTCTGGGAGACGGTTGTAGTGGACCTAACACAGAGTCAATGCTAGAAGGGTCATCTGCGGAATCAAGGAATGAGCTCGAGATCGAGGTTGAGATCAGTATGACACCTACTCCAAAAGAAGAATCAGAGATAGTGTATCTAAGTTCAGAGGCCAACGACGCGACGAATCGACATCTGCCGGAAGTTGGAGCGCTTTTAGAATCAGGGGCTGATCTAGGGGTAATAGAAAGTGGAACTGAAAGACAGAGTTCAAGTGAAAACATCTCAAAGGTTATTGGCAAAAGGACCTGTACCTGCCTCCAGGTCATCAATGAATTCTTCGATCTCTCCGTTCTCCTTCGCAATGTCGATTTCTGCATTCTCCTCCTGACATCGATGATCACAGCACTCTGCGTGGTCGCGTACCGTTTCTACATCCCGTCGAAGCTGGTCTTTGATCTCGGAGTGCCGAAGATTAAGGCGAGTCTGTCGATCACGGTGTACGCAGCATGCAGCTCTGCTTTCCGGTTCATCAACGGACTCATCGTCGAGTGGGGACGGATCAGTGAAATCAATATCTACATCCTGACCTTGAGCGTCATCAGCCTGGCAGCTGTGCTGAACCCTGTCGCAAAGGTTGGTTACCAGAACACGTCTCCTCATCACAAATCACAACAATTTTTTTTTTAAAGCCTGGTTTTGTCCTCGGTGGTGTCACTTCATACTCAAACAATATGATCGCTCTCGAAGTGAAAAATTACCCCCTATTTGCGGTATTTCAAGAACACTTTCAGCGAATTATACCTCCATTTAAACACTAAACGAATCGGCGTACAACAATAACCATATTTGTTTCATTTCGAATACACATGAACAAAAACACCCCAATTTAAAGACTTAATTTAAGTACACAACCAAAACATAATTTGTGGCGCTTCACGGAAAGGTATCATATTTGTTACATTTCGCGAACATTGTAATGAAATGTGTTTTCTTTTCGTCTCCTCTCCGCGAAAACAGTAATTAAATATATTAATATATTTTTTCATATCCGCGCATATTTTTCATCGCAAACACTTGCGTTTTATATTAAACTGTCGGATTTCAATAATGACCTCCGGTTAAATCATCTTTATATTTCTGCAGCTCCTTCGCCAGATAATTATGCGAATTGGTTCAAATGTACATATTTTCTGAATTGCATTAAAAAGGATAGTTGAGTTTTGGTAAAGGGGGCGCTTCAAGATGTGAGGTAATGAAAAACTGAGTATCAAATTTGAAAGAGCATACTATTTTAATGAGAGAATATACTTTATTTGATCTAAATCGGTTCAGAAACAGCTGAAATATCAATGAATATATCCGATCGGACTAAATGTGGGATCCCACATTAATTCGATGGTTTAATTGAACATTTAAAAAAATGCTATTACACTTGTTCTAAAATGATAACAGGCTTTTTACTTAGTCGTTTGTAATTTATTATGTTATATCGAGCATGGTGGAGTTATAATTGGTTCGTAATGTTATGGTGCAGGTTTTGGTTACTAAAATTCAGATTGACCAAAACTGTACTATCCCTTTAATTGCAACTCTACGATCGATTGCAACTCTGTCTGTAACGTGGCCCTGAAATAGGACATCAATGAGACTAGGTAGTAGTGTATGAAACATTTGTGCCCTAGCTTTTCAATCTGTTTCTCGTTTATATTTCTGATGTAGGCATATTGGGCGCAGCTACTTCTCACTGGCCTGTTAGGAATGGGAACGGGGAATTTCTACGCGGTGTGTCCCATCCTATGTCGGCAGTATGCTGGTGATAGGAAAGTAGCCAATGCCATCGGACTCTTATTTGGCTGCTCTGGTATCGGCGTGCTGATTGGTCTACAGTTAATGGGTGAGGATACAGGAGATTTTGATTGGTCTATTACTAATAATAGGTGTTCAACATGTTCGTTTTAATTCATAAGATATAATATCATTGGTAAATATTTGTTGAGTATATAGGATACATCAAGCTTCATGATTGGTCTGAAGTTGGATGGATTTAAGAAACGAAATGTTATGCATGTTTAGCTACATCGCGTCTTAGCTGGTCTTTGGGATGCTTGATCTTGGACAATGTTGGACAATGTTGGAGTTCTCAAGGGCATCGTTATAGAAAGAGTTACCCTTGATTGTAAAGTTGCTATTAATTGCAAGTCCGATTTGACTAAATGCGCAAATCTGATTGGCTCAAATTTGCATAAAATTATGTTCTAACTTGCAATTCATTGCAATTTTAAAATCGATTGCAACTTTTCCTGCAGCGGGGCCAATATCATGTAGTCAATGATAAAGTTAATGGATCAGCAATTGGGGTTCGGTGGATTGGTCTGTAGTCCTGGATAAGAGGCGTGTTAATTGGTAACAATGCGATTATATAGAATACATATAAAGGCAGTTTAAGACGTTGCCATGGTTTATTCTATTTGCAATTTTGCAAGGATAGAGTCTAACTATTCTATTGTTCTGTTCTGTTTCATCAAATGTCATGCTGAAAGAATATTGATAATGTGCTGTTTTGTTCCATATTATATCATTGTATTAATTGCAGGAAGCTTATACGATATGACAGGGTCGTACGACGTTCCCTTCTACGTCATTGGTTCCGCGCAAGTCGTTGCCGTGGTCGTCATGGTAATCAAACAGTACTGTTATCCTTTCCACAAACGACGTCAAAGCGATACGCGCTGACAGTGAAGACGGTGATAACGATGGTGATCATTACGACCGTAACAAACAAAGAGACGAACGCGGAAATGCGACATCGAGAACATCGCGCATTCACCACTTCCACGTGGCAATGGGAAACGCGCGTTCTCAGACACATCACCCAAAGAGCCATTCCTTCTTTCCGCACTGGCATGTCCATCATTAAACAGCTATTCTGTGGAGTGCATATACTTTCAGTGGAAATGATATTGACAGCAAATGTGAATCATATTTATGGTATATATGTTGCCACAACATCCTCATTAAGTCACTAATTAATACTGCCAAATTTATGTAAACATGCATGGTAAGTTTAATTTATTAAATGCAGTGCACCGTTTATGTTCTTGATGTATGTCTCATCCTTGTTGCAGGTTTTCTACATTGGAAAGCCAAGATTTTGGGAAATTGCAATAGAATAACCAGAACAATGAAATATGTGGACCTTTATATGGTGTATGGTTACGGGATGGTTACATGTCACATAACGAGACATATCAAGCAGAATGCCTGATGAACCATGCACCCCATGAACTCAATCGTATACATGGGACAGTGCTGCGCTCCAATACTTTTTGGCGCTGGTCAACTTTAAAATACAAGGTTCAATATAGTTTGCGCATATTATTAAATAGATCTACACAGTAAATCCGTCAACTTACAAATGTCTCATCATTTATGTATGCTTATGATAAAGTTCTCGAGGTGCAGTCATCAAAGCCATGTCAAGTATTTTGTGAAACACAAATGGTTCACGTACGATATTGTTATGTAACATTAATTTACATTGTTAAGATGCACTTCTTTTCGGCCATGTAGACATTTCGTCACATTCTATCATTGCCATAACTTCCAGTTATAATCGTGTAAATAATCGATCAAATTCATGAGAACTTCAGTCAAAATTCAATTTCTTTTCAATTGTCTAAAAATGGCTCCATGTCTTCATTTAATATATTTATGAGAAGAATTAAATATAAACAATAGACACATATTATATAGTAGTAAAATCATATGATCAAGTTAAGCTATACCAACACAATTTTAGATATTCTTGTCAGAGATACAGCT